>OMLM01012257.1:0-12491 GCA_900302695.1 Helostoma temminkii
TACAATATTATATTAACAAATATTTTTAAATGTATACATATATGTATTTATATTATGGCAGGGTTTCTTTATGGAATTTATGGGCTGTTAAGCCACTGTGGATGTATCGTCCACTGACCATTACTTCCACTTAATTTACTTATTAACTTATTCTGAACCCACTTATACTTTTACTGAGACACGTTTACAGACAGATTCCCACTTAATTAGTTAGTTTTCTCCATCAGAGTTGACTTAAGTTTTGTAATGTGGACTTTACTGCAGTGTGTGTTGATGAGTCCGTGAGAAGCAGAACCAGAACCAGAACCCACCATCACAGAGCGACAGCTCATTAGTCGTTTATTCTTCAGCTACATTAACGATCGCACTGCTTTCTGACTTGCTGCTGTTCACGCTGACTGATTCTCCTCCTCTTTTCTGCTAAAAAATGAAAACAGCGACGCAGTTCAGCATCTTCTGCAACACACACACACACACATAACAGTTTTAAAAGGAGAGAAACAGTCTTACTTTTCTGGGATTGTTTGTCCTTGTTTTTGCCTAAAGGTCAATAAAACCAGTGAAAGTTTAATTAGCAATGTCATGATTTAGCAGAAAATGTCCTCATAAATCATAACAATGAAAAAAAACGAAATCTTACCTGAGGAGTTAAATGTTTCTTAATTATTCTGACAAGGTAAAATGCAAATACTATTAAGACAATTAATAAAATAGGCAAAGTGATGATTATCGAAATTATTGTATTAAAACTTTGTCCTCCACATTCAGCATCAGTTAAAGCTGTTCCTGGTGTTAACAGGTGCAGGTTTATTGTTTCACATCTAAAATGACAGAGAGAAATTTTGTACATTAGTAGTAAACAGTGAATTTACTGCTGCTGTAAGAAACCAGGTGTGAACATGACTGATGTGAAGCTTCACTTACTGTGTGTGTGGTTGACAAGATGTAAATGTTCCATCTGAAAATGTTCCTTCACTGCAGTTAGAGCACACAGTGTCTGTGGAGGATGTTCCTGTACAAACACACATTACACAGTGTGTAAGTTTAAACTAGTTCAGAATAAACATTATAAAGGGATCATATTATATGACATTTAATTTAATCAAACCTGGGGTTTTCTAACAAAGGTTCTGGAAGTAGACACTGTTTACCACTTTCTACTCAGTGGCCCTGTTTACATCTGGTGTAAGATGTGTCTTGGGTGACACATCACAGACAGACTGTAATCGTCAGAGCCACTATCCAGGAATAACAACAAAGATCCATGACTACATCAGAATAATGGCCCCAGCTGATGACATACTCAGTGAATACCTCAGACAGCAGAAACACGAGGAGGAAGATGAGAAAAAACAAAGCCCGTTATGGAGGTGGTACATACCGTGTAAGATCCTCTCTGGAGGTCCCCTCCAGATGCAGACTGACAAACTGGTAATGGCTAATCAACCAGACATAAACATAGAGGAAGAAGGCCATCGTGGTTGATGTAGTGATCTCAAGCGATGGCAACATCAGGAAGAAGGAACATTAGAAGTTTTTAAGATAACAGCGGCTAAAGGAAGAGCTAGAAAAGATGTGGAAGGTGACGACAACAGTGGTCGCTGTGGTTATCGGAAACCACTTTTTTTTTACAATCCAATCCAGCAATCAGTGATGTTTTTTTTTTTGGAGTGTTGGCAAGCTGTCAGGAAAATAACCACTACATCATGACCTTTTTCCAGTAATAAGGTACAAACAGGAAAATTATTTTGGCTTGCACAAGTGTCACTTAAATTCTATTTTACTACCAGATGCTCTACTTCAAGAACCACAAGGGCCTAGAACTAGTAGTGTAGCAGTGGTACAGTTAGAGAACACAGATGGATGTTTCAGAGCTGCTACTGAGCTAAACTGCCTCCATCACCAATAGAAAAGACATGTGGGACACATTGTCAAATGTCTTCTAGCCTTCCACCTAAATTTACAGCTGGACTTGTGCAAAGCTCTTTTTTAGCAGAGTATGGAAGACTATTAAATGTTTCAAAATAAGGTAAGAACTGTTAAACATTTAAGCACATTTTCATACAACTTTACCTAAAGCTTGAAGTCAGCAAAGCCAAACTGACCTTTTTTACTGATGTATTGTCCTGGTTTACAGTTTGTGTGCTTTTCTCCTGAATAACAACCATCATGTGAAGAGTCCACACAGTAAAATCCTTCCAGTGGTTCACAAACTGTATCTGATGTTGCTGTACATGGGCTCTTTATCTTCAGACCAAAGTCTGTAAACACATGAAGGTGACATGAAGTTTTACATTTACACCTTTACACCACCTGAAAAGGTTTCATGAATATGTTGAGCACACATGCATACATTGGAGACTTTGGAATCTCAGTGGGATTTTACCTTGTTAAATAACAGAAAAATAAATTAGATTAAGAGAAATCTACCTTTATCACAGTGTGTGCAGGGAAAACACTGTGTGAGTCCGGTAGGGTGATTCATGAAGGTTCCCTCTGAGCAGGGCAAACACAACGTAGTTGTGAAATCTGTACAATCTGCTTTAACTCGATTACCTGTTAAAAAAGAAAACCAAGGATTTAACACTAGCGTAACAAAGATGTATCCATAACATCTAAAGTGAAATGTCCCTTCAGTCAGTTAACACTTACCAACAGGACACACGGGGCAGCATTCATCTCCTTTCTGATATTCTGTTTGCTGACATGTGAGTGCGAGTCCACTGAAGACTTTCATCACTAGTACCTGTGAGGAAAAACAGAGTTTGGTCTCAATGAAGCCTGGATTAAATTCTGACCCTGTCAAGAACTGACATGAATGACTGAAGCAACATAAAGACATTATTAACAGAGACGACAACAAGGTAGAAGAAAAGAAATTTAGAAACAGGACTAAAGATGAGTGGAGGGCGACGCAACAAGAGCGACCTGATCGAGGAGACACAGGTGGAAAAGGTGAAAGATGAAGATTTATTTCTATCCTCTCATCAGAGTTTTATTTTCCATTCATGTTTCAAATCCCACTGAGCTTTTCTCTATTTAGGAAATTTGGAAAATCCAACTTGTCTTAACCTTTATTTATTACTCTGTAAAATATTACTAGTGGGTTGTTTTTGTGATTTAACTTAGAAAATATGATTAAATATCATGTTGTGTTAACTTAGTTAAGTTAATTTAGATGTAGTATTTCATTGAACAACTTAGGTTCTTGTTTGAACTTAAAATATAAATCTACATCAGCTTTATTCGAACACCGTCTTGTTTTTTTTAACATATGTACCAACTGAAATTGAACAACTAATTTGAAGAGTTTCCTCTTCAGGCTGAGAAACTGATTTGAACTGGCTTTTCAGAGTTCATAGTTTGTAAACTCTAAGATATTAATTAATTCAACTCATAATTGAAAATACTAGTTAAAATAGTCAGCAACTAAAATAACTAGAATTTTTAAGTTGAAAATGACAAAACTCAACTTTATGTTGAGTTTATCAAAAATATTTTTTTTCAAACAAATATATTTTGATTCAATATAGCTTGTTCACAAACTGCACCAAACTTACTTACTACCTACTGACATCACCAATGTTTTTTATACTGAATGTGCCTCTAAACATCCTGCAGACACCTTTACTAAGCTTAGTTCAGCATCAACATATAAAATAATGTCTACTAACAATACAGTAAAACATTATCCTAATGAATCACTTCTCAGTTTTGCAGGATTCTACAGATGATAATTGTATTTTTTAGTCTTTTTAGTGACAGAGAGACAGAATAAACATGTTCAGAAATTATGAAGAGGACATCAGAGGCTGAAAATTTATATTTCTAGTTTATTATTATTTAACACTTTTACCAACAAAGATGCAGCAGTCAAATGTTGTCTTCTGAGCGTCATTATGTAAAGACCAGCCTGGCAGTTTACGAAGAGTAACACCCGTAGATGACCAACACCTGGAACCAAAGTGAAATCATATAAAACTGCACTACCCACTAGGTAATCTGAATATTATGTGTAAAAGAACAAATATAACCCGGTTAACTGAAAGATTTCTGCTGGAAAACTCAACCTGATTTGTTGTTGTGATCAGATCCAGAACCTTGAGTCCTTGTTTCACTTTAACGCAGCGGCTATTGAACCGACTGCTCTGGTCAAAGTTCAAACTACCAGCTTAAACTAGTGTACTTAAGAAGCAGTTTTAGTAACAAGGATATTGACGGTCCTGTGCTGTATGGATGACTCATTGGTGTAAAACAGACATAAAATGTTTTATAAAAAGACACAGGCAGACTATTGATCTGGTTGTTTGATCTTGAAGGTGTGAAACTCTGGTGAGTCTGAGACACAAACACATTCTCAGGATTTTATTCTCAAGATCCTCCTGGCCCCAAAACTCTGATTCGATTCAATGATTGGTGATCAGTGCATGCTGTTTAGTTTTCTGTCCAACCTGCTCATGTCTTGCTCTGATCTCAGTAAAATAACAACATCTGTTCCTGACGTCATGGGAAGGGAGAATCTGTGCTTTTTATGCTGCTTGAAAAGTTGGAAACTTTGAGTTTTTTTCCCCTGGGGCCTGCTCTCACCTGCTTTCCAGACGTTTATCTGAAGACTGCCAGCTTACAGACCAGGCATTATGGCTGTGTCTTAAGGGCCCAGGTCTGCTCATCCAAGAATCATTGATATTATGGTAATATATATTATGGTTCTTGCAGATATTTCCAAACTTTCTGGATTAATGTTTGGAGAGTGGGTTGATTTAGATGGCATGGTGCAAACCCATGAGGAGGTCACCTCCTCTTGATAAGACTTAACAAGCTTAGCTAAAAACATGATTTGTGAAACAAGAAAATTTCAACTGATCCAAATCCACAATCCAGAATATCAGTCCATACAGCAGAAGACAGATGAGGTAAACAGATCAGGCAGACTTACAGTACCAACAGGGCTAGGGAAGGTTCGGTTCCAGGACATATCCAAGTTCAGGTTCTGGTTCAGATACAGATAAAAATTCTGGATCAGGATCAGGAGATAAGGCTGAAGGTCACTTCAGAGTGTGAATGCTGAAAATCTGGCAGAGGGGAAGAGCACTGCAACTCTGCTTATTTATGGAGAGAACAGGTGAAACTGAAGAGTGATAACTGGCAGAGTGAGAAACCAGGAAGTGAGAGAGGCACAGACAGAGTTAATCAGAACAAATATGAGCAGAACAGGAAGTTAGTTGTGTTTGCATGTTTGGTGTTTTTTAGTCACATGGAAAAGCCATTGACATCATCTCTTGTGCAGCACCGCAAACTTCACTAAGGTTTGAAAATGTGATTTTTTGATATAATAATTTTAAGATAGAGGACTCTGACTAATTTCTTTTCTAATAGAAACAAACCAAATTTTATGAAGAAAAAATACAGATAATCTTTCATCCTGTTAGATTATATTTCTTTTTTTACTATATGTACATGCTCCTACCCTGGCATATTGTGTATTGTTATTTTATTATTTTATTTGTTATATTTTATATTAGTTCTCATATAACACACTTAGTGGTCCACTGCAGATTCTCCTCTGTGCCTGGTTTCACCTCTTTTCCAGGACCAGTTCATCTCTGAGCCTTGGGTCTCTTTGAAATGTTATGTGTAGATACAAGATGCACAAAAAAGCATCTCCTTGTAGCCTAAACTACAGTCAATGTCACTGTTACCTGTCAGAAATCACATGACTGATCACAATACATGAAGAAAGTGTTTCTGTCAACTGATGGCTGCTGTTCCTTAGCATTGGTCCAAATGATTTATCAAACAAGTCAGACATATAAACTATATTTTAGCTTGTACAATAGACAGGATGTCTAGAATACTGGGACAAAATAAAATTAAATGGTCGTAGCTATTTGGCTTATTATAATACTGTAAACTAATATAAGACCTGTAGCACAAGGAGAAGTGACCACAATTAATGCAGAAATACATGAGTATCACGTAGTTCAATCGTTTCTTCTTCCACTTCGGCCTTCACTCACTTGTCCAACTACTGCCTGTATGGATGGAGAATCAGAGTCTGATTGACCAGGGACAGTTGTTCCTGATTGTCAACGTTTCTGCGTAAAAGTGTCTGACACTATTGTTTGTTAAGACCCGAATGTTGTTTAGGAAGGTTACTGCTGAAATCTCTTGTGGCTCCTTGTTTCAGTGACCTACAGAAAACTGAGCAGTAGAATGTGATTTTGTTTATTGATGTTTAGAATTCGAAACAGTTTGACACATGTATTTTCTGTTAAAAACACAATGTGAAGCAGTTAATGCAGAAAAATACTGTGCTGTTAAACTGAAATGTGTCAAAAAGTGGCTTGATTATAACAACCATATCTTTATAGGTAAAAATGTTTATATCCTAAATAACGAGAAGCATTTTCAGTCATTTATTATATTTCTTCTGCTCTTTCATTTCTGACAGTTTGTTCTCTGACACCAAAGTCCAAAGTGATTTGAAAGAATACAGGTGAGTTATTGCATGTAGAATTATAATGATATAATGATAAATGTATTGTTGGCAAATGCTGTTTGACATATAGAAACTGATGTCATGTTATGTTTAAATATGTTAATAAAGACAAACACAGATGATTTTAGCAGCAACCCAAGTTTGGGACAAAACAAGTTATTGACATAACACAGTCACGTTGATGGAAGTTACAACTTTGACAGACTCTGTGAGGACAGAAATAAATATTTAAAATGAGCCTGGATCAAGTTTAAGGTCAACATTTTGGAGGTGGCAGATTTTCCATAAATAGTGCTGGAACATGAGATTCTACTCACACTCACTGCCTCTTCAGGTTACTTCTGTTGTGTTTCTATCAGTCTCCTCCACTCACCTTCCCTCCTACTTCAGCCAGGCTTCATTCAGACAAACCTCTGTTTTTTCTCTTCACAGATACTAGTGATGAAAGTCTTCAGTGGACTCACACTCACATGTCATCGAGCTTAGAGCACATTTTTACATACATCTGGTGTCAGTGTATGTTAATTATGAAATCCTTGGTTTTCTTTTCAACTAGAATTTAAGTTAAAACTAATTATACAGAGTTCAGTCCTACTTCCTGTCTGCTCTGCTTGGAGGGAACCTTCATGAATCATCCTACTGGACTTAAACAGTGTTTTCTCTGCACAGCGTGTGATGAAGGTACATCTTACTAAAATGTGATCAGTTAACAGGCTGCTTTTATTGTCCTTCAGTATTAGCTAGTGGGGAGTTAGCACCTTCTGCTGGGAGAAAAAGAAAATAACTTCCAGGGAGTATGAAACAATTTACATGTATACATACAATGGAGTGAGCTGTGTCACTCAAAGATGTCATAAAAATAATCTAGTTTTTCTAGTTAAAATAAAATAGCCTTTTGGCTGAGATTAATTAATTAATTAATTAATAATGTATTAATTAATTTATTAATTGCATCTGTACCTGCAGTTATATTTTACCTTATCAAAAAGAAAAAAATATATTTAAGAAATGAAAGAGGTAAGATTTGCATTTAGACATTTTTGATAGATGCTTTCAGCCATGACTTCACTAATGTTTAATTGGTTCTGTTAATTTTAAGCAGAAGAAGAAGCAGATTCAGAGAGGTATGTATGATCTCACTTCTCATTTTCTCATATATCTGCTTTTTTAGACGTAATGGAGACGAGGGTGGAGGATTGAGTGAATACTTTGAACCTTGTAACCATCAGACTGGTGGAGCAGATCACTGCAATCTGACAGTAATAAACAAAACCCACTCATCAACACACACTGCAGCACTTCCCTAAACTCCAGTCCACTCTGATGATTTGTGCCTCTACAGCATTTTAGATCTGATCATCAGACTAAAACAGGACATGAATGGGAAAGAGAGCAAACTGCTGGAACATGAGACAATGGTTAAATTCCAATTAGCTTAGTTGCATCTATGTTTTCCTCACTTGTGTCTTGGTCTGTCCGACTAAAGATACTTGGAAGGGTGCAAGAAAAAAAACACAATGCGACAGGAACCAAGGAAACAAGACGTCCTTTCCTCTGAGCTGTCTTCTGATGATGAGTTCAGCTGTCAGTTGCACTGCTGAGTTACTGTTTTCACTTTTGCTGGAAGGAGTTTGTATTTGTCCAAAAACACAATGTTCTAATTTTTAGGTTTTTTTTATGAATATAAACATCTGCTCATTGATTAAAACTTGATTCTTTATTTTACTATCCTCAGTGTGTCAGTAGTTTAGATTCAAATACTCAGACAACATAGACGTCGACAGTTCATGATTTTAAACATGAAAAAAAACCCACAAACATTAAACATTTATTGATTATTTGTATTTTGATATTCATTTTTTAAATCCAGATTATGATTTTATGGATTTGCAGAAATGCATTAAAAACTAAAATAATTGAAACTAAGTATGTAAATGTATGGTATGTTTACATTAACAAATTAAACAAATAATACATTACATCTTTACATCAAGTTCAGATTCTTCTGCCTCATTGATGAAATATTTACCAATTTTCTAGTAAATAAAATTATTCAAGTTTTTTTTTACGGTTCAACAATCCAGATGATGGATTCAACAACAAACTAAAATAAAAAACCTTTTAAATTGGTTCTGTTTTAACGTTATCAGTTTAATGTTATCAGTGTAATTATATAATATATATAAAACTGCACTGGTGTTGCCATTTAGATAAAGAACTGCTATCAACATGTGACCTGCATTATCTGATTTAGATGTAACAACTTTTCCCGAAAAATTGCTGAAACTACTTGCAGCTCCTGCAGAGCTCTGAGAGCCGCGGCTAAGAGGAATTTAGTCTCCACACTGGTTTTAGCAGAATGAACAGTCTTCTTTACAGATATGAGTTTCTTACAGGAGAGTGCAGGAAGCCCTTTGTCCTTTATATAAAAAAATATAGTTGTCCTTTTTAAATTGTCTTTCCGTCCTCTCACATTTGATGAGTAAATTAGGACTGTTTAGACAAATACAGCTTTCTATAGCAACAGCTATTATTTAATATATCCAATCATGCTTTGGCGATGCTTCTCGGCGCAGGCTTGTTAAGGTAGAGGGTGAGATGAATATGGCAAAATATAGGACAATCCTAGAGGACAATCTTATTCAGTCGGCAAGACAACTACGGCTTGGGAGAAGATTTGTTTTCCAGATATATAAATATCTAATTCCTTGTTAGTGACTTGATAAGTGACCATCAAATTTATTTATTCTGTGATACAGAAATGTGGCTGTAGCAGGAAGAATGTGTCTAAATGAAAAACAAACGTAATTCTAAATGGGTCAGCCCAAAACCTCAGAGACACCATGTCTAATCATATAGTTACTTTAGGTGATATAGCACTGGCATCTAGCACTACTGTGAGTTATCTTTGACCAGGATATCTCCTTTAACTCATAAGAATAATCTCTAGAACTGCCTTCTTCCACCTGAGGAATATCTCTAAAATTAGAAGCGTCCTGTCTCAAAGTGATGCTGAAAAACTAGTCCATGCATTTGTTACTTCTAGACTGGACTACTGTAATTCCCTTCTAATAGGATGTCCCAGTAGCTCCCTAAAAAGCCTCCAGCTGATCCAAAATGCTGCAGCCAGAGTTCTGACTGGAATTAGTAAGAGAGATCATATTTCTCCTACATTAGCTTCTCTCCATTGGCTCCCTGTAAAATCCAGGATAGAATTTAAAATCCTTCTCCTCACATATAAAGCACTTAATGATAAAGCCCCCTCATATCTAGAAGACCTCATAGCACCATATCATCCCAGCCGAACACTTCACTTTTGGAGTGCAGGTCAACTTGTGGTTCCCAGAGTTTTCAAAAGTAACAAATGCAAATAATGCAATATTTATCTTTCTTCTTTGTGCTTCAGTATTACACATTAGTTCCTCCTATTATATAATAAACCGCTCAAAAGACTGTCTTGATTGAATCCTGTTATTTCAATGACAAAAGTTACATGATGTTACAAAGATAACCTGAGTAAATACAAAATGCAGTTTTCTTAATGATGATTTTGTTTATTAAGGGAAAAGCGTTCAAACCCTTCAGTAGCTTTACAGTCAAAACATTTGTACCATAATATTTTAGTTAAGTTACCATACATGACAAAACAGTGCTTAAATTTCACAAAGGTAGTTTAATAGTAGTTTAACTGTCTTTTTCAGAAGTTTTCAGTGCAAGTAACAGTAACATCATATACACTGTGCACCATCCACATGATAGCAGCAGCTGAGTAACAGTCAGTGGTCATCTGAACTCTCACATCACTGTTTCTCTCTCCTGGCATTTTTACACTTTGCTCCATTCTACACTGTATGAGGGACAAAGGCTTTGGGAAGCAGCTGGGT
Organism: Helostoma temminkii; assembly: GCA_900302695.1. Classification (NCBI taxonomy): domain Eukaryota; kingdom Metazoa; phylum Chordata; class Actinopteri; order Anabantiformes; family Helostomatidae; genus Helostoma; species Helostoma temminkii. The sequence continues at coordinate 10,384 of OMLM01012257.1, forward strand.
TCTGCAGTTTAATGAAGCTAGAGCAGAAACCCATAGGTAGCTTTACAGATTTTGCACTGTGACTAAGTTGCCATGCTTTAACTCACTGAAAACCACAGTTTTAAATAGGCCTCATAAAATACTCAGTGAGAGACAAAGACTGAGATGTAAGAGTAGACAAAATTATAATTAAAGAACATGAAAAAATGAAACAAAATATTAGAACAATTGAAACCAATATGATTTTTAGTGTTTAAATTGTCCTTTTTAGTGTCAATTCTTTTTCAAAGACTCTGGAATGGCTCCATACTTTGACTCCATTTGAAATTCATTTAATAAGTCTGGAGGATTTTCTTTGGTTCCACTAGCACTGTTCCGGTCCTCCATTGGCCCATTGTGGCTTATGGTGGTAACGTGACGTATAGTGACATGACTTGAGGTGAGGTTAAGTGACTTGTTTTCATTGCTCCATCAGAGTTGACTTGAGTTTTGTAAAGTGCTTCAGTGTCTCTTGAGATCAGTGATCTGGTCTATCAACATTAGTGTGATGGTGAACAGGAATGGCGAAAGCTCATGGTTTGAAATGTCCCAGTCTGAGGAAGCAGAGCCACCATCACAGAGGAACATCATCTCAGTCATTCTTCAGCTGATTAAGAATGTAATAAAATATCGTTAGGAATTCATGTCTTCTTGTCCATGTTTTCCTTTTTGGTAGAACAGCAGCTCACATATTACTGCCTCGAAAATCGAGTGACAAGCGGGATCATCTTTATCCATGAAAACGATGATGTTTGTTGTCTATGTGGAAATCTTACCCGGGGAGTCCTTTTCTTCCTTCTTAGAAAGTAAATTACAGACAATATTAAAACCAGTAATAAAACAACGGAAGTCAATGTAATGCTTATCCACATTGTTGTCTTCTTCGAATGTTGTTCCCCACATTTGGCATCAGTTGAAGCTGTTCCTGGTCTAAACAGCTTTGGGTTTTTTGTTTCACATCTGAAATGACAGAGAGATATTTTGTACATTAGTAGGAAACAGTGAATTTACTGCTGCTGTAAGAAACCAGGTGTGAACATGACTGATGTGAAGCTTCACTTACTGTGTGTGTGGTTGACAAGATGTAAATGTTCCATCTGAAAATGTTCCTTCACTGCAGTCAGAGCACACAGTGTCTGTGGAGGATGTTCCTGTACAAACACACATTACACAGTAAGTTTAAACTGTTTCAGAATAAACATTATTAATGGATCATATTATATCACATTTAATTTAATCAAATATGGGTTATTTTGACAAGGATTTTAGAAGCTGAAAACACTGTGCAACAAACTACAAACCCCAAATTATTAGCTCCTTTTATCAAATCAAACAAAACCTTATATTTTCCATGAAAATGACCATATAATAATAGCATTTATTTATTTTTTATAAAGTCAAATATCAGTTTTAATACTTTAATCACTTTTTCATTAACTCAACTTAGTACAGATTTGTCTTTGTTCTTTTAGAAGCAATAAAACTATAAACACTTTTAGTTATGGTCATTTACATGGAAAATTTCAGGATTTTGTTTGATTTCATTAAGGGTAAAAATAATTTTAGATTTAACTTTGTGTACCTTTTTCTGTTGGAAGACAGAAACCTACATCTATGTAAATTAAAGTATTAGTGGAAACCTAATATTAGGGACAATTTTTACACAGTTTCTCAGTGAGAATAAAGAAACAAATAGAGCTCAATGGCGCATACTTAATGGTGTTCTCATTTCAAAATTAAACTTAAGCCAATTCTTAAAGTCAGCACAAGACCTAAAGAATTAGGGGCTGTGATCATGAGGTAAAAGGGAATGACCTTCAAACCTGTGAGACAGTAATTTAATCCTACTTTCTCCTCCCTACATGAATCACATGTTTCTTACATAGCTCTGCCTTCATCAGTGTGTGTGTGTGTGTGTGTGTGTGTGTGTGTTAGTGGGTGAATTAGAAGCAACACTGTAAAGTGCACTGGGCACCAATAAAGTGGATATGAGCCTATGACCAACCTTTTTTACTGATGTATTGTCCTGGTTTACATCTTCTGTGTTTCTGTGCTGCATCACAACCATCATCTGAAGAGTCCACACAGTA
>OMLM01012257.1:12751-23008 GCA_900302695.1 Helostoma temminkii
GGGTTATTTCAACAAAGATTGTGGAAGCTGAAAATACTGTAGAAAACCTTTTTAGCATGGCATGTGAGTCCATTAACACCTTTAAAAACAAAGTTGATACTGCAAAGAGTTGCAGAGTTTAACCCAAAATTATTAGCTCATAATATGAAATCAAACAAAACCCATGGAAATGACCATATAATGTCACTGATGTGTCAGAGGTTTTCAAAATGTCAGACCCAAATGCAGACCAAGACAAAGGAAGCTGCGAAAAAGGGGAAATTTAAAAATAAACTGAGTAAATCAAGAACAGTGACGATTGTCAGAACCAACTGAACTAAAGCATGGACATCCAAGTAATGAAACATTAACAACCTAGACTACAGCAAGAACAGAACCCAAAACTGACAAAAACATGAAAAGGTGACAAACAGTGCATCTGAAGAACAGTCAGTATTAACAGGAGTTAGCAGAGACCTAGGTTTTAAACACAGTTGAGGTCAATATCCAGAAAATCAGTTAGAATAAGGTCCAAGGACCACAATCCAATTAGAGCTAAAGACTTGCAGTCCACAAGTCCAGGAGCAGGAGAGGTGGTGACAACCATGTCGTCAACCCAACTGGGAAAAGGACAGGAAGTGGTGACGTCGACATGCTCACAAGCAGGAACAGGACAGGATATGGTGGCATTGACCCACCCAGGGGCAGGTGGGAGGAGTAGGAGATGGACATGGACCTAGTGTGGAGCCTGACTCTTAAAGTCAGCACAAGAAGTTAAAGCTTTAGTGACCCACCAACACTGAGAGTCAGGGATTTGATCCTGCTTTCTCACAGTTTCACATGTTGTGTGTCCCTGAGCAACTGGGTCAGACACCTTACATGGATCTTCTTTCATCAGTGTGTGTTAGCGTGTGTGTGAATGAGAAGCAACATTGTAAAATGCATTGGTCACCAGTAAGATGGAAAAATGCTTGATAGGTGCAGATCATTTCCCATGACCAACCTTTTTTACTGATGTATAATCCTGGTTTACATCTTCTGTGTTTCTGTGCTGCATCACAACCATCATATGAAGAGTCCACACAGTAAAATCCTTCCAGTGGTTCACAAACTGTATCTGATGTTACTGTACATGATCTCTTTATCTTCAGACCAGAACCTGTAAAGACATGGAGGTTACATGTAGAGACAAGAAACATGCTTAATCTACTAGAGACCAACAAACTAACAAACTTGTTTGAGTCTAGACAAGCTAGAAAAACTAAAGATTATCATGATGACGTCTTTACATGTAGATGTGTTCTTATACACGTTTAATCTACTGAACTTGAAAAAATGTATTACTTTGTGATGTGTGGAAATGTGACACCTTAGTCTACAAATGCATCAAAAACATTTGCACCCATTATAATATTGATAGGGTGGAAAAGAAAACTGTCCTCACATATTGTGTTGTAAAAAGAGACTGATCGAGAACCACAGAATTCTGAGGAGATGTCAGTGCTACTATTACGTCCTATAATTTCTAATGAAAATGACCTTATTCCTGTTTAAAAGCTAAGAAAAATACATAATATTCACAGTCTCACTTGATATAAACAGCTCATCCATTGACAAACTGAACTGTATCATCATATAGCTTACCCTAATTGCCCTGTAGATTGTTCCTTCCTTTTGTAACAATAACATAACTGGTCATTTCAGAGGTTTTTGTATCTTGATCCTGTCTATAGTTTTCATCATTTCATTCATTTTGTCCCAGCATTTATTTTGACATTGCTATTTCCTATCTGATCTACTCCTACATGTGTAAAGTAAAGCTCACTTTACACATGTCCCTGCCCCTACTTGAGCAAGTCCCTGAACACCAGTATCTCACCAGATTGTCTGCTATTGTGTCTGATCCAACATCATGCTTTCTTGACTGAACCTCCTAATCTACAGACCTGTTATGTCTGACCTGCCTTCTCTCTCTGACCTCCTTCTGATCTGTAGGTCCGATGCTGTTTTTTTTATGGTGTTGACACCGGTGCTGCTCTCTGGATTTCTCTGTTGGATTGTGGATTTGGATTCTGTTGTATTCAGAACTCTAATTCTCTACAACTTCCTCTATTTACCCAACTCTTCTGTGTGCAGTGTTACCATGCCAGCTGCCTTATTGGAAGATAAACTGCAGCTGTCAGTCCTGAACCCAGTTCTGGTTCTTCTTTACCTGACTTAACACCTGCCCATCCCATCAATAAATCTTTTAACCATATTCTGTGCTGTGAGCTTGTCAATTAGTACATTCTCAAAACCTCAATCAAACTAATTTTCAATAGGTTTCTTAAAATAATACATTTAAATATAAGCTTAGACATGGTTAGCACTAATAATTAAGAAATGCCAAAAGAAATTTACCTGCATCACAGAGTGTACAGGGAAAACAATGTTTAAATCCAGTAGGTTGATTCATGAAGGTTCCCCTCAAGCAGGGCAGACAGGAAGTACTTCTGAACTCTGTACAATCTGTTTTTACTCGACTTCCTGTTAAAAAGAAAACCAAAATGTCACAGTTAAATTATCATTAACATCAGCAGCAAAAAAGTGAAATATCCCTTTACCAGTCAGTAGGATCTTACCAGGGAGACACATAGGACAACACTGACCTCCTATCTGATATTCTGCCTGATGACATGTGAGTGTGAGTCCACTGAAGACTTTCATCACTAGTATCTGAAATCACAAAGAATAAAAAAGGAGGAGAAACTGGTAAAAAGAATCTATTTCCATACTTTCCAAACTATTATCTTCAAGGAAACATGACCCAGGACCATTTTTAATATTTATTTCTATCCACACATCAGAGTTGCAATTTGCATCCATGAGTAAATCCTAGCTTTGTCATTTTTGGGATATAATGAAGATCAAGCCTCAACTTAGCATAATTCTACACATAATGTTTTTTTTCTATGTGCTGATTATGTAGTACAGTAAACCGATTTACCAATAAAGATGAAGCAGTCAAATGTCTTCTATTAGTCATTTTACAGATCAGGTTGACAGTTTGGGAAGAGATGAGCTGTAACATCCAAATCAGAAGAAGAAAACCTGGAATCAGACGAAGATCATGTCAAACTGCAATAACCAGTAAACAACCTGATTTATTGTGGGTAAGAGATGCTTGTTTTTGTACAGCCAACTTGGCTGGGCTCATATTAGTAACTATGTTTTCTTGAGCTTCAGTTTTCCCACCAGTTTTAAGCATCAAGTGGGGAGCAATGGATCAGGAAAAAAAAAATCACAGTTAGGATTTTATCACGGTTTTTAAGTTTTCTGCCCCTGCTCCTATAAGTACATATGCCCAGAGGGCATACTATATGTGTAAGAGTTTAGTAGGAGTCTGGACCCAAATGGAAGCAAGCACACAGAGATAAGCTTAAAGGGCTTAAGGAATATAAAGAATAGTGTTGTACAGAACAGAAAATCAAACGATAATGATATATGTGCTGGCCGCCACAGTCTTAACAGAGGATAAATAATCCTTCAAGTTGGAAGGACGTGGTTGCCATGAGTCTCCAGAGGAAGAGAGAGATAAGTATAGGGTTTCTGCAAATGTGCTTGTGAGTATATATGGTAAAGTCAACTCACAGGGGAATGAGTGGTGGGATGCATAGGAGAGGAGCAGAGGCAGGTGAGTATGAGCATGAGGGATCCTAATAAGGCTGCTACAGGTGAGCAGGCAGTTCGACAGGTCTAATTAAACAACACAGAATCTCCACAACAAGTTACACAAGCAAAAAGATCAGCAGTCCACAGTGGTAAAGCTTTCTCAGATCAATCTGAATTTATCAAAAAGACTTACAGATCTAAGAGGGGTTCAGGCAAAATCAGGCCTGAACGAATGAGCAGGTTCTTCACCGGGCAAATCAAACAACAGATAGGAAGATTTAGCAGTCCACTGCACCTGAAAGACAAGGGCCACTCTCTTCAAGACATCAGTGTTCACAATCTGGACAGGGAATATAACTGGTTCAAACGAGGTGTCCAAGAAGCTGCTTGTTGCAGGACCGAACAACCACCATTGAACTGGGCAGATGGTCTAAGGCAAAGTCTGTCACCAAATTACAATTCAGTTCTTTTATCACTACCCAGGCGATTTCACTGTTTCACTGTTGTTCACACCTGGTCTCAGGTGGTCACAGTGAGACCAGGTGTGGAACCCAGGACAATTCACAACCCATGTGGGCCATCAGGCGTTATAGGTAGAGGTAGACCAATATGGGTTTTTTTTTTAATGGCTGATGTCAATATTGAGAAATCAATATAGCCAATTGCATGATACGAGACATGTAAATACAGTAAAAGTAAAAGTAAAAGTAAAAGGTAGTTGCTAAGCAATTACGTGACCACCTGCTCAGGAATAACCTGTATGAGGATTTCCAGTCAGGATTACATCATAGTACAGAAACAGCTCTGGTGAAGGTCACTAACGATCTTCTATTAGCTTCAGACAACGGTTTTCTCTCTGTTCTTGTCTTGTTAGATCTCAGTGCTGCTTTTGACACTATAGATCACAACATTTTATTACACAGACTGGAACAAGTCATTGGGATTAAAGCAACAGCACTAGGTTGGTTTAAATCTTATCTGTCAGATAGGTTCCAGTTTGTTCATGTTAATGTCTTCATGTCTTCCATGCAGTTCCAAAAGTTAGTTACGGAGTTCCACAGGGTTCAGCTGAGCTGTGCTTTTCACTTTATACATGTCTCCCCTAGGCAGTATTATTAGGAAACACTCTATAAACTTCCATTGTTATGCAGATGACACTCAGCTATATTTAGCGTTTAAACCAAATGAAACAAATTATTTAGTCAAACTTCAAGAATGTTTAAAAGACATAAAGCTTTGGATGTACTGCAATTTTCTACTTAATTACTTAATTCAGACAAGACAGAGGTTAACCCAACAAATCCCCCTTGAGCAAGCACTAGGCAACAGTGGAGAGGAAAAGCTCCCTTTTTAAGAAAGGAAGAAACCTCCAGCAGAACCAGGATCAAGGTGGGCGGCCATCTGCCTCAGCCGATTGGGGTGAGTGGAAAGAAAGAGAAAAAGAGAAAAGAAAAGCAGATCAACCAATAACAACAACAAGCAACAGGCAGGCAGGCGGGTTGGATGGGCCAGCAACTGAAGACCTGTTGCATGCCTAGGTTCTTGTAAAGTGCCTTGAGATGACTTTTGTTGTGATTTGGCGCTATATAAATAAACTTGAATTGAATTGAATTGAAAATTAATTTTTTTTTTTTTTTTTTGAAATTTTATTTTTTTTAATGTATTATTAATGTTTTTCCAATTTGTTTATTCAACAAGGTGTTGAAACTGCTACAATAAATCCAGCTGTATTGAAAATAGTTGAAAAGTGTGTTTTTCTGAAATTTTTGTCTTTCTCAAACTTTAGGGAAATGTGTTGGAGGCATATTGTATTTTAATGAAAAGAATGAAAAGGCACACAATCAATAAATTGAATTGGAAAAATGTCCTTTGGTCTGATGAGTCCAAATCTGAGATTTGTGGTTCTAACTGCTGTGCCTTTAGAAATTGGGTTGCAATCGGCTTTCTCAAGTAAGCTGATTTCTTGAATTAAATTTAATTGTATTGCACTGGTGCACAGTCATAGCCAGATGGAGAAGCTTGGATGCAGCAGCTCGGTCATGGAAACCCATTCCATGAAGCTCTCTGCGCACTGTTCTTGATCTAATCTGAAGGTCTCATGAAGTTTGGAGGTCTGTAGCGATTGACTCTACAGAAAGTGGGCGACCTTTTCGCACTGTGCGCCTCAGCATCCACTGACCCCGCTCCATCAGTTTACGTGGCCTACCACTTCATGGCTGAGTTGCTGTCATTCCCAAATGCTTCCACGTTCTTATAATACAGCTGACAGTTGACTGTGGAATATTTAGGAGCGAGGAAACTGGATTTGTTGCACAGGTGGCATCCTATCACAGTTCCACGCTGGAATTCACTGAGCTCCTGAGAGCGACCCATTTTTTCACAAATGCTTGTAAAAACAGTCTGCATGCTTAGGTTCTTGATTTTATACACCTGTGGCCATGGAAGTGATTGGAACACCTGATTCCGATTATTTGGATGTATGAGCGGATACTTTTGGCAATATAGTGTAGATTGACTATGCAATTTCACAGAGTGCTACTTCGGCAAGCTAAATGTAAGTAAAAAAAAAAAAATTAGATTGCAGATGTATATGTGAAACAGGCTGCACCTAGGGTTCTCATATGTGTGTTTTTTTTTTTAAAGAATCATTAGAGTAAAGAATAAGTTTTTTCTCTGCGGATCTTCATGTAGATCTCTGATAATATACAACAGTCAAACATGATGGTGGTAGTGTGATGATCTGCCCCAGACCTCAACCCAATACAATACATTTTTATGGACTAAATGCATAAAGTTGTTTGTAATAAGACTTGATCACTCACAGTTAACACTGTATTGATGACTTGTATGGTTGGTTGGTTGTGTGATCTGCTGTTCTTTTCTCTCTTTCTTTCCACTCACCCCAACCAGCTGAGGCAGATGGCCACCCACCTTGAGCCTAGTTCTGCTGGAGGTTTCTTCCTTTCTGAAAAAGGGAGTTTTTCCCTCTCCACTGTTGCCTAGTGCTTGCTCAAAGGGGGATTTGTTGGGTTTTCCTTATTATTTAGTTGTATTCTAAGGTCTTAAACCTTACATTGTTAAGTGCCTTGAGATGACTTTTGTTGTGTTTTGGCGCTATATAAATAAAGTTGAATTGAATTGTATGTGAAGCAGGAATAAAATTGTGTTCTATTTGTATAGTTAAAAATATAAAAGTTGGTGAAGCAGCACAAATGGCAGATTACCCTGAAAAAGAAGTATATTCAAGTATACTTCTCTTAAACTAAAAATAAGTAATACTATCAGTTTACCTTTTATGTACTTATCAGAGGTATGCTAGTATACTTGCTGTATACAGACAAGTACGCAGAAAAGTGTAAGCATACTTGGTCTATACATGTACATTTACTAGGTATACTGACAAGCATGCCTTTCAGCTGTTTAATTTTTGTGTATAATATGAATGTTATAAATTAATATACATCACAAATTGTTGTGTTACATGGTGTTTTGCCTTTTAGAGACATTAAGTATGGTAGATAATTAATTGAGGTGTTATAAACTTATAGGTGTTACTGAGAAGAGTATATAGCTGATATTTCTTCTCACTCTTATCTTAGATAAGAGTGATAATAACTATGTTACCTGAGTAACTCTTCATTTAAAATTATGGTAAATCTAGTTCAAATAAACATTGTCAACTTTAATAATATAAAGCATCATTTACCAACAACAAAATTGTGGCCTGTGAAAATGCTATGTGGCTAGTGACTTTGGAAAACCACTGCCACATTGACTTCTGAGCAAAAAAGTTAATGTCAAGCTTTGCTTACAATGTAAGTCACTTCTATTTTCGAGATAAATCTTTAGTTAGCTAATAACATTCAACATTAAGTCGATACTGTGATGACTTACAGTAGAGAGGTAATGCTGCCTTTGCACCTTTGGCTAGTTGAAACCCAGTTCAGATGGTTATAGACTGGTTCAGTGGAAGTTCATCGCTAGAGAGCAACCTGACAGCTATTGATAAGGGTATTGCAATCTTTGCTGTTAATGTGTCAGTATGTGCATGTCTGTAAGTCAATCTGAGATGTCCTTGTGAGGAGACACTGATACTAAGCTTCATAAAGTGCATTTAATTGCCTATGCAACCACCATGTGCTTTATGTTGTGAGCAGTTTTTTGGGTACTAACAGGAACAGAGGTAAAGTTTGTTCTTCCTGCATATATTTTAGTCCAACTCCATCTAAACATTTGCTTAATCCTAGAACTCTATATAGAAGCATCATAAACATTAAGCCTATTGTGGGAAAACTGACCCGAAGAGCTTTGCCAGGGATCTTTTGTGGTTAGGTGCTGGGACTGCTAAGTGACTTTTGTTGACTTAACATAGTGAGTGAGAGGGGTTGTAGACCTGGATGAGTGTGTTGAGGTAGGAAGGTGCAGTCGAATCGATTACTCTATGAGCAAGTATCAGAGGTTTAAAACTGATGCGAGCAGCCATTGGAAGCCAGTGTAGTGAGATGAGCAATGGAGTCACATGTGACCGTTATATTGGATCAAAAATTAAACATGCTGCTGCATTTTAAATAATCTTTAAAGGCTTAATTGCACATGTAGGGAGTCCTGTTAGTAGAATGTTGCAGTAGCCGCAGTGGGATATGACTTGTGCCTGCACAAGGAGTTGGGTAGCATATTCTGAAAGGAAGTGTCTAATATTGTCTTTTATTGGTAGTGTCTCTCTGATATTGTAGAGGTGTATCTGCATGCCCGAGAGATGGAGGAGATGGGATCAGAAAATCTTAGTTGGTCATCGATGATGACACCCAAGTTTCTGGACACTGAGAGGACTATCTCTGAAGATACTAAGTTGATGCTGACGGTAGTTGCCAGCAAGTCTCAAGGTGTCTATAGACTGACAGAAGCAACTTTAGAGGTGTAATAACAAAAATGTCATGCATATGTTCATGCAACAGCATAAATGCAATCAGTCAGATTTGTTCCTGATACTAACTGAAATGAATTAATGTTTTTAGTATGGATAAGGATGTTTTATGTAACACCTGGAAAAGGAGAAAGTGGGATTCAAAGATGATTGTTATGTGAGATTTATGAAGGACATCAGGTATCAGTACCACTGGTAAGAACCCTCTGACACCCTCTCTCTAACCCCACCAGCATCAGGTGTTTGGTGTTAAAGCTAATAGTTAATTGGTATCCATTACTAGACATCTTAATGCAAAAATATGTTCTTTATGAGATCATTTCCTCTGGGAGGCTCTTCAATTTCAATTTCAATCAGACTTCAAAATAACATTTTTTGTTGCTGTTTACAAAGAATAAAGCGTGAATGGAGAAACAGAAGAAGAAGAGAACCCTTATAGTCCCACAGTGGGGAAATTCATTTTTGGACAGGCTGCCCTTTGAGGCGCTAAGGGTCAGGGGTTTTGGTGACTTGTCCAAGGACATCTCAGCATGTAGACACAGAAGGACTGGGAATCAAACCTGTCAACTCTTGGGTTGAAAGACGACTGCCCTACCAACTGAGCTACATGCTGCCCCAACAGTTACGTAATGTTTATGTTTAAGTAATGTTACTAATGGCTAATGACTAATGACTTTACAATAAGAGTCACAAAGACCTGTAAGGAAGTTTGGGTTTCACAGAACAATTTTTTAATGGTCAGTAAATGGAAGCTTTCATTTCACCGTCAGCAAGTGAAGTTTATGTTCAGCTGGATTGACATCACTGACTGACCAGCAACTCATGTGTATGGAAATCACTGACACATACAGTAGATAGACAGCAAGGCTGCAATGTAAGACAGTAAAACATCTTCAGTACTTCAGTATACAGTTTTGTTTGTTTGTCCTTTTACTTTTAAGACCCTAACTGGGTTTGTGAATAAAATGGTTGTAGTTCCTGCATGATTCATCCATTACTTTCCACCAAGCTTTAAATTAAAGCTGACAGGATCTAACTGTATCTCTGTACACAATTATTTTATTAAACAATTAGAAAGTAATAGTGAACATGTACAGATTTTCCACTGCTGACATGTATAAATAAAAGAAAACAGTCAGTGATTTAGTGAGCCTGCGTGTGGGTGGGGGCTCCGGTTTGGGTCCCCCTGACACCCTTGGGCCCCAACAAAGTGTCAGGAAACGTTCCTGGGGTTTAGAGTGCAGGCTCCCCCTACTGACGTCACGTCTGGAGGCTGGCTGCTCGCGCCGCTGACACCGTTCACCTCCAACAGAGAAACTTCCCTGGAGCTCTGAGCTCCTCTGACTGCGGACCAAGCCGAATCCGCAGCAGCTCGAAGAGCCTCGGTCCTGTGGGAAGAGAGAGCGGAGCTACAAGCACCTTTACACCCAACAGCGTTTGACAATACATGGCCTATTTTTACTTTTCAAAGTGAACTCAACGCTTTTCTCTAGGCAACATTAACTCATTCAGTGGACTCTCATTCCAGCTTGATATAGGAATATGCTCTGGAGCACAACACTTTTTCTTACTGTTAAGAAGTGAAAGTTTTTAACCGAGCCGAAATTCACTTGGACTCCTGTGAATCAGTACTTTCTACTCGGTGTGGATATGGCTTGGATTAAACGGGGCCTCTTATTTTCCTTGGGGTTGTTTCTGTGTCT
>OMLM01012259.1:0-27390 GCA_900302695.1 Helostoma temminkii
CCCACCATCACTTTAAGTAAGTTTGTAAGTTTAAAGAGTGTGACTGTCTTTATCAGTCTGTCTTATTTTTGTTTTTTGGTGAAAATCAAATCACATTTCATGACACATTTATGAAGAAAAGCAGGAGATTGCAAATGGTTTAAATAGTTCACATACTTTTTGTTGCCATGTACAGAATATGGACCTAAGGATATGCAAACTGAACCTTACCTGCTATTGCTGGAGAGCGCTCATTTAACTTGGCATTTATTTGGAGTTTTCTGCTAATAAACACATAACCACATGGACAGGACTTGCATGCAACAGGAATCTAGAGAGGAAAAAAGAAATATGAATAGAAATTACTGTAACATTAGTAAAACTGACATTTTGAGATCATCAAGAGAGAATAAAGCAGGATGTAGTGTCCAGCGTTGGCACTTTAAGTTGTCAAAGTTAACCTCAGGTTTTAAGTACTTTCTAAATGTGATTGTGCACCTTCTCCTTTCCCTCAGTCCCTCTAGGCATGTTCTCAGACGAGGCTAGTGATATGGGTTGGGTTTTCTATACAATTCTGTAAGGTCTTATCATTACTACTTATGTAAAGTACCTTGAGATGGATTGTGTGACTTGGTGCTATATACACTGCTTAAGTCCAGTCCAAACCACCCTGCATTCACAGAACTGATTTAGCTTAACCATATTCTTAAGATAATCCTTAAAAGGCAGACTGACATTTTGTGTGAAGTTGATATCCTTAGCACTGAGGGTTTCCACTTCCTGTGTTTTAAAGGTAAACACACTGCATAGACACACATTTGTCAGTAAAAGGCCTCACTATACTTGATATACCAGTTACAGTCAAAATTATTTATCCCACTTTGGAGGTGTTTGAAATAAGAAAAACAAACAACAGCAATTTAAACAGTACAAATATAACTAATGTTTTTAGTGGTTTCTCTAAATTAATCACAAACTTTTAATGACTACTGCAGTATCAGAATGCTTTAACCCTTCATCACAAGAGTCTTAACAACTTTTTGCTCAATTGCTTGCTGCAAATTCAATGCTTAACTTCTGGCAGCATTCCTAAGGACCCTCAGCCTGTTCATCACAGGCAACGGCCTCTAGTTCTCTAATATTATTGAGGTGCTAGGGCAATTTGTCACATTCTTTTACGTTGAATGAAGCTCTTGCTTTCATTATATTGTGGACATTATTAGTCTCTAAAAGATTGTTTAGACTGACTTGTTTTTGGTTGGGGAATAATAAACAATTGTTTGTTTAAAAAAACGATAATTGAATAAAAAAATAAGTAAATATAAGTAATTTTAGTTTTAGTAAAACTTTTAAAATAACAGATCTTAAATACTATATAGATTAATTGATTCATCAAAAAAAATTGATAAATTAGTCAACAACAAAATAATCATTAGGTGCAGCCCTTAATAACTTTAGTTTGTTCTTGTTTAATTTGTTAAACATGTTTGCAAAAAAATGACATATGCAATTTGAGGGTTGCATATCCATTTTAAATTCAAGAATTATGGGGAATTCCAGATAATACCCAATGTATTTCATCCTGGCACCCCGTATAAAGAAAAACAAATAAACTATATAATATATACAGCGGGTTAAATAAGTATTGAACAAGTCACTTTTTTCCCAGTACATATATTTCTGAAGGTGCTAGACCTCCACAACCTTACTGTTGCAAAACATACTGATGGCATTGGCTACAAAAAGATTTCTAAACATCTGGATGTTTATGCTGGGCCCATAAACTGGCCACGACCAGTGACATACACACATAAACTAATTCTGTTAGTTTATTGCTTAAGTCTGCTTCTGTTATTTGAAAAAACTGTGGGTTATCTCTGGACATCTCTTCTTCTTCTCCAGTGTATTTGTAGCTGCTGTCTCCCACAACTGGCATTAACAAAGTTATTGTAATGTGTGTTATGCTAACACTTAGTTAGCATAAAACATATATTTTTTCACTGGGCGTGGCTTTGAGCCGTGTATAGTACATATTCCTCAATGTGTCATAAGAGAGTTGTATATCTGGCTTCTTGCCAACATCTAGATTTTGGTATTCTTTGTGGGTATTTGTGCTTTTTAACATGGGAAAGGAGCATATGTACTTAAATTATCACAAAACAAACAGAAATGGATCTAATATTTGCAGTTTTTTGTTGTTAAATCTATATTAGTCCTCATAATTAATAACATCAAAATATCTGGAAGACCATGGAGGACGATGTGGATGATTGCAGAATCCTTCCTTGGTGAAGAATTGCCCCTTCACAACATCAACAGAAGTAAAGAATACTCTGGAGAAGGCAATTGGTAAAATCTACAACCACCTTCATGAATGTAAAAGCACAGAGTTTATAACAGGGTGTAAACCACTGGTAATAACCAATAACAGGAAAGGCCGAGTAGACTTCACAAGAAAATACACTATATTGCCAAAAGTATTCGCTCACCCATCCAAATAATCAGAATCAGGTGTTCCAATCACTTCCATGGCCACAGGTGTATAAAATCAAGCACCTAGGCATGCAGACTGTTTTTACAAACATTTGTGAAATAATGGGTCGCTCTCAGGAGCTCAGTGAATTTCAGCATGGAACTGTGATAGGATGCCACTTTGGGATCAGATTCTTTGGACAGATGAAACCAAGATCAACTTGCACCACAATGATGGAATTAGAATGGTATGGGGAAAACAAGGAACAGTTCATCATGCATACCACATCATGTGTTTAACATGGCAGAGGCAGTGTTATGGCAAAGGCATGTATGGCTGCCAATGGTTATGGATCTGTGACTGATGACAGAAGTAGAAGAATAAATTCTTAGGTGTATAGAGCTGTTCACACTTAGCCAAATGCAACAAAACTGATAGGACAGTTCATAGTGCAGCTGGGTGATGACCCTAAGTATGCTGCAAAAGCAACTCATGACATTTTGAAGGCTATTAAATTGAATATTCTTCAATGGCCAAGTCAGTTAAATGCTCTCAACTGAATGGAGGACAATTTTCAGCTGCTGATGGCAAAATGAAGGCAGAAAAACCCACAAACAAGCAGCAACTAAAGGTGGCTGCAGTGAAGGGATGGCAAAGCATCTCCAAGTACGAATCTGGTGATGTCCTTAGGCTCCAGACTTCAGGCATTGACTGCTGGAGATGTCCCAATACGGTACCATCTGACTGCTGGCATTAAAATTGAACATTTACTAATATTTCCCCAAAACCCTGACCAAAAACCTTATCTGATCATTTTGTAAAAACATCTGGATTTACTATAACAACTATAACTTTACTAGAAGAAATTCCACTACACTAGATGTCTATCTAAAATTATGTTACTAAATTGAAGGTAATGATTCCACCTCAGATGTGCAACAGCTTTAGACATGTTTATAAGACCTCACACTTACTTATACTGCTTCCAATCCATAGATCATGCTGAGTTTATTTCCTTGTTAGATGATATCAACCTATCTTATAACAAGCTATGTACCACAGGCCTTTAAGGTTGCTGTTGTTAAACCATTACTCAAAAAACCAACCCTTGACTCTGGGATTTTAGCTAACTATAGACCGATATCCAATCTGCCCTTTATTTATAAAATCCTTAAAAAAGTAGTTGCTAAGCAATTAAGTAACCACCTGCTCAGGAATAACCTGTATGAAGATTTCCAATCAGGATTTAGAGCACATCATAGTACAGAAACAGCTCTGGTGAAGGTCACTAACGATCTTCTATTAGCTTCAACTGATTTCGCTCTATACTTATCTTGTTGGATCTTAGTGCTGCAATTATCCATTATTATAGTAATCAAGTATTCTATAAATTATTCTGAAGATGAATCCAGTACAAAATCATGTTAAGAAAAGGCAACACCAAATATACATAAAAAGAGACATGTCTCTTGAAATGAACAACTAATTTGTTCAGATCTATTTGTATATTGCTTAAATTGCAGTATAGTATTATATGTCAAATTCAGTGCACACATTGCGTTTTAGGGCCCTTTTACAATCTGGGCTTTTAAGAAAACTAAATGGAATCTAAAATGGAAATACAAATATTAACAACCAAATAATGATCTGGGGTGGTATAGATTTAGACTGCTGGTAGTATTTCTCCATAATCCACTTTTGTCTCACCATTTTTGATAACATTTGAATGTACTATAAAATACTATACAGTATTTACAGAATGTGTAAAAGATATAAAAGGATGGATGTCCTATAATTTAAATTCACACACAGCAGAGGTTATTTTATTTGGGCCCAAAAACCTCAGCGATATGATATCTAATCATATAGTTACTCTAGATGACATAGCAGTGGACTCAAGCAAAACTGTGATGAATGTGTGCACTAATGAGCTGATATAAGCTATAGCCAAGGTTAGACTTTTCTGGTTTTATATTGTGTTCAGCTTCAGTAACACAACCTTTCTTTGTCAAATCAGTGTTTAGATGACAGGCTGCAGCCTCTCCTCTTATAATGTAATAACCAATATAACTCTAATAATGTGAAAAAATAATGGACAGAAGGTGGGATACAATTAAATTGTATATCTGTTTGGACATGCAGCAATAAAGATGTTTAATAACATGACATGTCTGAGCTACGTATTAGTCAATCTAGCCCAAGCAATGTGAATACAGTTTTAACCGATGAGTGTACTGAAGACACTTAATAGAATAATAAATGATTCCAATAAAATTCCAAACATTGTTTTGGTTGTCTGTCAGCATGTTTTAAATACATTTGCAAATGTAAGAAAAAGAGTTAGGGTTAAGGTTACTAGTAGAACCTTACAATACAAAACTACTTTCTTTGTTACATCAAAGACAAAATGCTAAGAAGGAGCCAGGGCAAAGAGGATTTCTTTCAAAGGAAGGGAGGTTGCTTTTGCACACGACTTTCCTGCCAATGTGAATAACAAATTGAAAGAATACAAAGACAGAAAAATATATATTCTCAAACGCATGCTAATAGTCCTTAAAAAACAGTCCTCAAGAAGTGCTGCTTTTGGGGGGGACTAAGAAAGTAAAGTTGGTGAAAAGTCTCTTGATGTTTCAGGAAATTACTAAAAAAATGTATCTATGAACTTGTGACCCACCGTTTAAAATTTCGCTTCAGAAGAAACAAATGCCCTTGGACTGAGACAGGTTATAGGAGTCAGAACTGTTTTAGGAAAAGGACAAGCATATCTTGGTTTTGTTTGGTTTTTTGTTAACTTGTTTGCAATACAGATGTGCAAACTCGTCAGACTTGTTAAAGATCAGAATTAGAGGAACTCTGTGTGGCTCTGTGTAAAAGTTTACAGGTGACTTCCCTTTATTATTTTCATATAAATTGTTTTTAACATTGTAAACAGTAAAAAGCTGATAAAAATAAATGCGTCCAGTGGTGTTGTCACTGGACTTAAATTCCTTCTTAAATTGGCATGTGCTGATTGACAATTGCTAGAAGTAACAATGACGAATACAGTGAATAAATGCGTTCAAATCTGAATGCAATCTTTACCTGTTGGTCACATTCAGGACAAGATTTCGTAGCCATTTTGACTTTCTTTGTTTTATTCGCCGACATAGTCCGTTTCCTCGCGACACACCGATCGATCTACGGTAGCAACAGCTTCTCTTTGCAAGTCATTGACAGCATCCAAGTTGCTTCACTAAACACTAACGTTAACGTACACAATGAATGCAGGATAAAAAGGTCGCCGTAAAAAGATGAAAACACACCTTACAAATCCGCATACATGCTTCAATGCGCTAATAATATAATAGGTTGTGAGCATGCGCACAGAGAGTTCTTCTTCGATTTGTCTGGCAAATTGCAACCGGGGGAGCACTATCGCCACCAACTGCTAAGTTATAGGAACCTTTAATTATTGCAATGCTACAATAATCTAGCGTTATAGTTTCCCCTGTGCTCTGTTCCAGCTGCAATCCAAGAGCAAGTAGGTTCTTGCTAGTTCCAATGTTTTATGCTTGAATGCTGGCATCACAGTTTGCGTTTGAATATTTTCTAATGTGTTTAAAGAGAAGTTTAAAATATGTTTCCCAGTATGCAGTAACTCAATTTTTATGCATTTATAAGCATAATTGTTTAGACGCAGGCGAGTACACTAATAAATGTTTTATAAACACCTAATCCTACAATAAATCATAAATTGTCCAATTGTGATTTTTGAGAAAGCACCTACCCAAACATCTGAAGTGTCTGCCTCCACTATGCACTGATGCTCAGAGTCAGGGAGAATGAGGTTGCAAATGCATGCAAGGGTCTGGAACAGGCTACTCTAGTTCTGTCTTCATCTTTTCTGGGTCCATCTGGAGCCCACTCAGGCAGATGACAAACCACAGGAAGGAAACAGTGAAGTTGTGAAATTTACATTTTTCATCTTTTACATAAAGCTGATGTTCCTGAAGAGTCTTTGAGAAAATGAGAATGTTGTGAAGATAAACAAAAACCTATTGTTTTATCATACCCCGGAGAAGATCATTAACAAGAGCATGAAAACCGGCTGGGACCAAAATAGCTTCACCAAATGCTCATTTGCGACAAACACAGGGTCTGTGGGGTTGTTGTTAAAAACCTTTAACAGATAAGATAGAACTGTAATGATGGTTATATCATCATTATGATATATGTGTGTATATATATATGAAAATAAATGTTATATTAAAGTATTTCTGATTCAATAAAGTATTTGTGATTATGCTCAGATCATGGTAATCAACAAGACTTCAACTTTAGGTGGTTCAACACTTGCTGCTAGAGGGGGTGCTTGCAAGCAGGTAGAGGAGCAGGTTTGAATCCAACAAAGGATAACCCCTGTGGACCAGTCTATATGTGGCTGATGTTGTAACCCTAACAAGAGAAGGCCAAGGATCACAGAGTGAATGGCGGGACTATTAACAAAAAAGGTGATGTTTTCATGATGATTAGCTGACACGGTGACGGAGATAAGTTTGGTCCCATGAGTGATGAGTAGCAGTAAATTCTGCAACAACTCCTGAATCAATGAAGACGGAAACATAATGAAAGCTGTTGCCCACCATTACTTGTATATTCATTGCAGGCCAGGAGGGAGCAGAAAATTTCACCGCTCAGCTCACCAGTCCCCCTCTCTCTGGGCTTAGCTTAGAGCAGCCAAGCTGGATGGGGTGTTGGTTATCTGCAGAAGTGGGAGCTGACAGGTTGAAATGGGGCCACACTTGCTTGCAGGCATTGTAAATGAGACTTCTACTAGGTGTTTGCTGATGAAAAGAAACTGTGTGTGTTGATCAATATTCCACTTACTGCGAGCTGCAAAGTGTGAAAAATCCACATGATTTTGTTTAATGGCTTACCTGGAATTTTAGGAAAAGAGCATTAGTTTGGACACTTGTTGATGATCTCACTAAATTTAATAAGTAACTTATATTTGGAGGCTACTGCACTCTACTGCAAAACAATATACTTAGTTTAGTCCAGCTGGTGATGGTAAAAGGTCTGGACTTATTTATTTAATGGGATTATCAACTGTGACATTATCAGACAACTGTGCTGTTTTCTTGCATGTTTTAGTTTCTAGAAATGTGCCTCATGTCTAATGTGGCTAAATGGGGGAGGTTTGTATTTGATGTGAGACAAACTGCCATTGAAGAGTACAAGGCTTTTATTAAAAAGTAAAAATCTGAATAATAGGAATTAATAAGAACAGTAAATAACATGTGTAGTAAGGATGCATTCTGAAGATGAAACGACTCAGCTTAGCTCAGCTAGAGCTATTGAAGAAGGATTGAAGAAGGGGGAGAAAACTACATATTTTGGATTGGAAAAGCATAAACATAGTAAAAAAAGGTAAAAAAAACAGTAAAACGTCTGAGGATGTGTCTGTAATATAAAAGAAAGTACTAACTGACTCATATGAATCCAGACTTTTTAATAAAGATGGGTTTTTCAACCATATTTGGGATAAGGTAAACTTAATTACAGATTTTCAAAAAAGGGAACTTGAAATAGATTTATCAGTTGAAGAATTTGCTATAATAATAATACCAGATACTTTACATTATTTGTGGACAGGCTGCACCAATGGGGTGCCAAGGGTCTGGGAAATGGGAAAACTTGGAGTAAAGCTACCAAACATGGGGTTTCATAAATGACATTATATATATTTTTTGGTCTGATAAGATAAGATTCACTTGACAAAGCAACATGAAAAACAAGTAAAAACAATACAGTAAAAATAATTTAAATAATAAAATATCTGTATTATTGTTGAGATGCTGCACTCAACTTGTATAGTCTTATGGCTGTGGGCACAAAAGACCACCGGAAGTGTTATGTCACAGATAATTAAAGATGAATGATAGAGGTGGCCTAAAAGCAATAGAATTTGAGGCGTTAATGGGAACTTTCGAGTTAAGTTGGTTAAAAACGTGGTTAGCCCCAACAAGATCCACAAAGTTTCATATTCCTGTAAAATGTTTTAAAGAAGTGGGAGGACTAGAATTATTAATGTAATGTGACTTAAAAATTTCTAAAGTTCGTTTGAAACTGTCAAGCTTCTACAAGAAAGACATTACTATTGGAAGATGATATTTTCCCATAATTTTACAGCTACTTTGGAGCTCTTCTTTGTGGATTATTAGAGTGCTTAAAATTTCTGGTAAAACACTGCTTAACCATTATTGGTATGAGAGGGAAGGGGTTTGTGAGTGATCTTTTAGATTAGAATGGTGATCACATTCACTCAAAAATGCAATTTAAAATCAAATCAACAATTTAGAAATGTATGAGAAACATATGCACAGCAGTCCCAAAACATTTATTGAACCTCATAGAAAACAGTGTAATTAAAGATTCAAGATTCAATACACTTTATTAATCCCAGAGTGAAATTGTTTTGCCTTGCTACAGTTACTCTAATACAGACTGAAGAAAATCTACACCAACACAAAATCCAAAATAGCATCTTTACAAAAACATAATATATACAGAGAGTATTGAAGATAATGATAAATAATGATACTGATGATAGTCAATTCAGGTACCATCCTTACCGAGGGAAGACGAGCTGTACAGTTTGATGGCCACAGGCAGAATGGATCTCCTGTGGCGCCTCTGTGGAGCACTTGATGTTGATCAGTCTCTGGCTGATCTCTGGCAGCTGGCTGGACAGAGGAGAGGAAAGGACAGAAGACAGTGGGTGGGAGGGATTGTCTAGGCTTGAGAGGAGTTTGGACAGTATCCTGCTCTTAGCTATAACATGTAGAGGGTCCAGCTCCACCCCCAGAACAGAGCCAGCCCTCCTGATCAGTTTGTTTAGCCTGTTAGTGTCTGCCACCTTCATGTTGCTGCCCCAGCAGACCACAGAACCATAGAAAATTACACTCACCACCACAGACTAAGTACCTTAGTTATGTCAGAGTGTTCTTGTAAGTTTTTATTATTTAATTAAATTTTACTTTATATTAATACTCCCTTACAAGATCTTGCTATTGTGTGTTCTTTCTTGAAATATTCCCTACTTCTACCGCAAATGTCCAGGAAAAAAGGGTTTTAAAACAAACAAACAAATAAAAAACTTGAAAACATTCTGACTGGGTCCTTCAAGATGGAGGACAGGAACCACTTCCGGGTCGAGCGACCAACGAGTAACATTTGTTTCTTTAATACCTTTTTATTACAAGTTGTTTATGGCAGTCTAATACAGAGACAAAACAACGAATCAAATAATTGAACTTAGACTCATGTGCCCACCTAAATACTTCAAATAAAACATAAAACAAGTGACTTGGGGGTGTACCCCGTGACGGCAGTATCAGCGTAAGTCACATGATACGAGGGCATTCTCCAACTGATCTGCTTTTCTTCCACGTCTGATAATCATGGTAAGTAGTTTTCTAAATAAAATTCCAATGTCTGTATCTTGTCCGATAGCCACATGTGTTCAACGTTAACGGAACAACAAACCTCTAATATGCATCTTAAGTTAATGTAAAATCAGACCTGTGGTACTTTGGCCTAATGTCAGTCAGTGGCTAGCTAAGCTACCAAGCGATTAAATGCGAATAGCTAAGTGTTGATCTTTTATTTTATTACTACGTAGCTATCTAAGACATGCATCATACAGTTATATTCCATAACGCGTTGGAAAAACGGAGCCACGAAGTAAACACTATGACAACAGGACAACCAAAAATGCTTTTGATTAGCGTGGTTCAAACTGTGTCTTACCTCACAGTCGTGCAATGTTATCGTTATAACATGTACTGTCAGAAGATGGATCTGCTGGTAAGCAGCAGAGTAATGCCGAAAGGGCGAAAAGGCCACACCACTAAAAATGTATATGTACGGGCAAACTGCGCCACTCGGAACCAGTTAGCATTACGTCGAGGCAACTGGTGATCATCATGCGAATGGCTGCATGTAGGGAAGCGGAAGTAGCTCTCCTCGATAATTCCTTTAGTCTGTTTTCATTGATCTGTCAGAGCAGCATGATAGTATATTTTAGTTAATTTGTCACAAATGTCCAATCAGGTCACGCTTGCATGTAACATTTATAACATTTAAATAAATGTTAAGCGTTGATCAAATGTCAGGTCGGTCTGCCTGTAGTGACATTTTAGTATGTTTGAATGTTGCAAAGTTGAGGATGACTTGTTGGTTATGCCTGGATAACTTGTTACTGCCTTCCCTTTCATCCTTTGGAGTTTTGCAGTCAAGTGTGAACATATCAGCCAAGTATCCGTAAAAGTTTTCAGTCATCCAGGTCATAGTTATCCCAAAGGTTCTGTTCTGTTTTTAGTTTTAGTTTCAGAACCAAAAACAAGTCCAGTTGCTACTGAACAGAACCTTTGGGATTTAAATGGTGGAACATGTAATAAGTATGCCAAAAATCTAAAGAGTAAAATCAGGGGCAATCCCCTGAGGCATCATTAAACACATCACAGGTTGCCCTCTTTACTTGTCTGCATTTGTCTTTTGAATTAAAGTTCTACTCCAGGGGCCTTTAACTAGAAGTCCAGGAGCTCTGGTCACTTAAAGTCTTCCCTAGTCGAGATCCAGACTTATTTTTCATTGCTCATTTAAATGTATTATTAAATTTATTTATTAATGTATCACACCCTGGACATTCAATTTTCAATTCAAGTTTATTTATATAGCGCCAAATCATAACAAAAGTCATCTCAAGGCACTTTACAGTGTAAGGTTTAAGACCTTACATTACAATTAAATAATAAAGAAAAAGCCCAACAAATCCCTCTTGAGCAAGCACTAGGCAACTATGGAGAGGAAAAACTCCCTTTTTTAAAAAGGAAGAAACCTCCAGCAGAACCAGGCTCAAGGTAGGCGACCATCTGCCTCAGCCGGTTAGGGTGAGTGGAAAGAAAACGGGTAACAAAACCAATGACAGTAGCAGGCAGGCAGGTTGTATGGGCCAGCAGCTGAAGACCCAATATACACAGCTTTAGGGCAGAGAGAGAGAGAGAGAGAGCACAAAGTTAATAATAAGCAATGGTGGCGTATGAGTAGATAGAGAACGGAGGAGGAGCTCAGTGTGTCAAGGGAGATCCCCCAGCAGTCTAAATCTATAGCAGCATAAATAAGAGATGGTTCAGAGTCATCTGAGCGAAGAAGGGAATTACAGTAGTCCAGTCTAGAAGTAACGAATGCATGGACTAATTGTTTTAGCATCACTATGAGACAGGACGCCTCCAATCATAGAGATATTCCTTAGATGGAAAAAGCAAGGCGGTTCTTTTATATATGAGTAAAAAGAGATGTCCTGGTCAAAGATAACTCCAAGATTCCTGATAGTAGTGCTAGACGCTAGAAAATGTTGTGATCTATAGTGTCAAAAGCAGCACTGAGATCTAACAAGAAATTAACATAGAGAAAACCGTTGCCTGAAGCTAATAGAAGATCGTTAGTGACCTTCACCAGAGCTGTTTCTGTACTATGATGTGCTCTAAATCCTGACTGGAAATCTTCATACAGGTTATTCCTGAGCAGGTGGTCACATAATTGCTTAGCAACTACTTTTTCAAGGATTTTAGAAGTAAATGGCAGAGTAGATATCGGTCTATACTTGACTAAAATCCCAGAGTCAAGGGTTGTTTTCTTGAGTGATGGTTTAACTACAGCAAGTTTAAAAGCCTTTGGTACATAGCCTGTTAGTAGAGATGAGTTAACCTGATCTAACACAGACATGCTGATTAAAGGTAAAACGTCTTTGAGCAGCCTAGTTGGGATGGTGTCTAAGAGACAGGTTGATGGTTTAGAGTTAATGAGTGATGTTACCTCAGCATGATCTACAGGGAGGAAGTGGTCTAAGTAACACTGAGGTCTTATAAACAAATCTGGAGCTGTTGTACATTCAAGTCTGTCCATTCCAGCTGCAGGGATGATCTGATCAATATTTTCTCAAATGGTTATGATTTTATTAGTAAAAAAATTCATCAAGTCATTGTTACTTAGAGCTAAGGGAATACTGGGCTCAACAGAGCTATGATTCTTTGTCAGCCTGGATACAGTGCTGAAAGGAAACCTAGGGTTATTTTTATTTTCTTCTATTAGCAATGAATAATATGTCGATCTTGCCTTATGAAGGGCTTTTTTATATATTATTAAATTATCTTTCCAGACTAATAAAAATTCATCTGAATTAGTGGAACGCCATCGCCTTTCCAGCTTTCTCGTTGTCTGCTTTAAGTTATGCATTTGTGAATTATACTACGGTGCTATCCTCTTCTGATTCATTATCTTCTTTTTCAGAAGGGCAACTGTATCAAGTACTGTACGCAGTGAAGCTGCAGCATTATCTACATCAACTTGTAGTAAAATTTAGAAAACTGCTCTCTTCTGTGTTGGTATATGGCACTGAAGTAATAGTTGATGGATTCATATCCTTAAATTTGGCAATAGCTTTTTTAGATAGACATCTACTGTAGTGGAATTTCTTCCCAGGTGCTGTAAAGTCTGTTATAGTAAAATGAAATGTTATTAAAGTATGGTCGGATAAGAGTGTGTTTTGAGGGAAATACTATTAAATGTTCGATTCCAATACCAAGTCAACAAGTCAGAACGAGATCGAGGGTATGATTAAAACAATGAGTGGGTTATTTACATTTTGGATGAAACCAATTAAATCTAATAATGAATTTAAAGCAGTGCTGAGATAGTTACTGTCAGCATCTACATGGATGTTAAAGTCACCCACTATAAGTACTTTATCTGTACTAACAACTAAATCAGACAGAAAGTCAGAAAATCAGTTAAAAACTGATGTAAGGACAGGAGAACGGTATAAAATAACAGTTTTTTTACTTTTTCAGTTGGGATGCTGAGCAAAAGACTTTCAAATAAGCAATAATTATGTTTAGGTCTAGGGTTGAGTAATAAACATGAGTGGTATATTGCTGCTACTCCTCCACCCGGACCTGTGCTTCTAGGAACTTGATAGTTAATATGACTTGGGGGGGTTGACTCATTTAGACTAACATATTCATCCTGCTGCAGCCAGATTTCTGTAAGACAGAATAAATCAGTCTAATGGTGAATTATCAAGTCGTTTACTAACAAGGATTTAGATGAGAGAGATCTGATATTTAATAGTCCACATGTTATTTTGTTCAGTAAGAGGAACGGTCTTTATTTTTATTAAGTTTTTATGAACCACTCCTCTGGTGATCATTGGTTTATATGAAACCAGGTTACTCAGGTAATTAGGGAATGAGTTTATATGGGAGATATGTAACCTGATTACTGGAAATGCACATATACATGCAGCAGAAGAGTAATCCTCCCTAACTCTGGGTAATTTTGAAAGTGTGGTTCACAGATTACAGAGTCAGAACAGAGTGCTGTGTTGCTGTATTCTTTTTTTCTTTTATATGTGTCTGTGGAGCTGACAGTGCTGAGAGAGAGAGAGACATGCAGACAGACCAGAGCTCCATTTTACAGTACAAACTGACTGAATTAAAGAAATGCCAGGTGAAAAGTGACTGTCTACATAGCACGTTGTGTTTGTGTCAGTTGTTATTTGTGTTTGTGTAATGATTTCCCCCATTCATGCATTCAGCCTCTCCTCTCAGCTGATAGTGGACTGCACATTTCATCCATTTGTACATGCAGCAGAAAAGTAATCACATTTCTCAGCCGGAGAAGGTACTTAAAGGAATCATGGTGTTCATGTGTTTGTTTGTATCTTTCTGGGCTTCTGGAAAAACATTTCCAGAGCCTTTTGATGTGGGAATTTCTGGTCCATTTGTTAAGATTAATATCAATCAAAATGTAAACAATTCAGTTTCTTTCTTTCTTTCTTTTTTTAACTTCCCTACCTTATCTTAATGCACCCCCAGATTCGTGGATTGAGTTTTTTCAGAAGAGTACTAGAAGTAACTTCTGTCAAAAAATAGATGCATTTTTAATGGTGTGAAGCAGTGAGCTGCTTCTATTGGGAAGCAGTGGAATTCAAGCATTGACTAGTGGGAGTGATCAGCTCTAGTAAGTGCATTATAGATGGAATGTGTCACAACCCGATCCAGTGGAACTGCAGTGTTACATTACTGTACACATGCAGTGCCCTCCACTAATATTGGCACCCTTGGTAAATATGAGCAAAGAATGCTGTGAAAAAATGTCTTTAACCTTTTGATCTTTTGCTCAAATTATTAACAAAAAACTCTGCTCTTATAAAAACAATTGCAAATACAACACAGTATTATCCAGAGCAATATCTTTGTTAAATATTTGTGCCACAATTGTTGGCACCTCTAAGAATTAACATGAGCAAAGCATCATTGAAGCATTGATTAAAAAAAAATAGGTACACCTGGGTGACTAGAGCCAGGAAATTTCAACCATGAATTCCTGTTCACATAGGTATAAATATGAGGTCACAAATAGGCCAAACTTCCTTAGTTATTCACCATAATGGAATGACCCTCCTGAAGAAGCAGGCTCTTGGCACAATCCAATTAGCAACTTCCTCTATTTAGCTGCTCTGCTTCCTGGGGTGCATGCTTTGCCCAGCTGAACCAGGCGTCCCTCCAGCTGCAGAAGCCCACAGCAACAGCACCAGCATAGGACTGGTAACTTAGAAATGATAATTAATTCTAATAATTCTAAGCAAAAACAATGAATCTGAAGTATTGCTGTACAAAAGTTACCTAAATATGCGTGTTACAAATAGAAACTTATGTACTGCCTACTTATCAGTTAAAACTGAATGTACAAAAACAAAATGACATTTAATATACTATGTACAATAACATAACGTTGAAGATAAGCTACAAAAGTTATTAATAGGGCTGGGAGGAATGACGGTATATATCATTACTGTGAAATAAAATGTCTACCGTAAACGTGCATACCGTGAAATTTAAATAAGTAGGCGTGGCTGACTCATGCAGCATGAGGGGAAAAATCAACGACAAACCAATGAGGAAGCCTCAAAAGGAAATCCTGAGCAGTAGGAGAAACTTGTCATCAAAAGAGTTGTGACATATGTTGTGTGGGCATGGTTTGGTTTTGCAAAATCTGACAAAGAGCAGAAAAACTGATGGCTGTTGCTTTTCAGCAGGATAATGCACCCTATGCACCCAAAGCAAAATGGTACAGGAATGATTTCAGGAGGTGTTAGATCAGGAGTGTTCATCAGATCAATTCAGTTGACTATCTATGGGATGTGCTGAACAAACAAGTCAGATCAATGGAGGATTCCTCTAGTAACTTACAGGACTTACAGGATCTGCTGCCAACGACGGGTCAGGCCTATTTTGGCAGCAAAAGGGGGATCAACACAATATTAGGAAGGTGGTCATAATGTTATGCCTGATCAGTATATATATGATGATGTTGGATTTTTCTATTTTTCAGTCAGATAAAATACCAAAATTTAATAGTTACAGCACTAATATGCACTTCTTAAATGAGAATTAAATTATTGGGATTATTATTATAATTTTTATTTTGGGAAAACTGAGGATGAATGTTGTGCTATACAATGTACTCCTGTGCACTTAAGACCAGGTGAAATGTATTTATTTATTCATTTATTTTTTGGGTACTTTGTCAGTCAGGCATTGCTGCTAAAATGTGGGAGATCTGTGTTTCCTATAGATAATGGAGTGTTGTCATCGGGGTGGTATCTTGGTGTTTGAAATAAATGTCAATAAATGCCTTTATACATTTATCTTTCAAACTATCATTTGGTAGGGTGGCCCCATTTTTAATACTTTATTAATAATATACTAAGTATACTTGGTTTTTAGCTTGCTTTTCTAAAGCTAAATTAACAGTCTGTCCTATTGCATTGGAGTTACAGAACGAAGCATCATCTCTCACATTCTTTTCTAGTAAAAGAGTAGAGACATCATCTACAGAGACAATTTAATTTACCCAACAAGTTGTTAACGAAATTACAGTTAATGAAGCAACCTGCTGCTGGCCGCTACTGTTGTTTAACCAGCAAATGAAATAGCAGTGTCGAAAATAACATGCTGCTAGCTGGATGTAGCCTATTCCAATAATAATAGCTTCATTGTCAAAACTCAGTCTCTATTCTTGCAAGCTAATGTACTAGGGCACCAAATAATTTTTTGCAGTTGTACGCTGTAATTTTTAGTTGAATATGTGAGTGAAATGCTCCCACTGTAAGCCACAGATGTGTGTGACATTTTTATTATGCAACTGGTGTTATTTGTGGGCAAACATTGGCTGATGCCAGTTAACAAAGGTCAATCATTGGCTTGATATATTGGCTAGCTAATCAGTTGGTTGACCACTATTTCAATATTGCATTATATTGCAATGCTATTTAATATTATTTTTGTCTTTCTGCAGTATTCATTGAGAATTACTATTGCCAGTAAATAAAACAATATTTTTATCTTTCTATCACAGCCCACCACCCAACAGTCCCCTTTGGATGAACAGGAGAAACTTCTAGATGAAGCTGTGCAGGCTGTCAAGGTCCAGTCTTTCCAGATGAAGCGATGCCTGGTAGTATGACTTTATTGTATTTCATTATAGTTATGGTAATTGTTTAAATAACTCCAAGACTTTTTGCTGTACTGCAATTGTTGTGATGAGCTGGCCCTGAAAGTATGCTTCCATTTAAAACAATATTTTATATGAAAAAATTACTGTTACCCTGTTTTTGGGCCAGAAATATGTAAAGTGCAAATTTTGATCATCTGTGTAAACATGTGGGCTGCATGGTGGTGCATGTTTCCTCCTAATTCATTAAATACAGAGATCTGTTTTTCCATGTTTTGCTGTGGTTACAAGTAAAGGAAATTCATATCAGGCAGTTACATCACTTTTCCAAAGCCAAAAAGTTTTAACCATTTAACTGATTGAACCAAGAGATGCTATCAGGGTCTGTGGCTAATGTGCAAATGAGCCCATCTTTTACACATTTTGATGTTTATATTCATGTATTACATCTTAATGTGGATGATTATTACAATAATTTCTTTGTATTCAGTTTTCTTTAAACAAATTTGCTTCATAACATTAGCTATTGAAATAGAAGGCAAGTTAGTATACAACCACGTTAGCATGTTAAAGTTCAGTGGGCCATATACAGTATGTCTCAGTAAATAATAGCTGTGAGTAAACGCACCATCAAAATTAACTTGACACTCGAAAGTTTCAGTGTTTTTCATTAAGGCATGCATGGATGAATGGAGTAATTCTAACCCCTGCACCAGACTCAAAAAGATCCAGCATACAGTTCTCATTTCTGCCACTGTGTTGCACAGTCGTTTCATGTCCTCACATCAGTAGCCATTAGACCATTAGCCATTGGACAACTTATTAATTGTCAACCACATATTGTATCATAAAGATACTGTGTTATAATTAGTAAGTATTTATAATTAGTTACACTGAATTCCAAGTGATTAAAGTGGATTATTTGATTCAGCGACAGACATTGAGACATTTTATATAAATGGATGCAACTGTAAGCCTGTTGTTTTAATAAGTTGCAAATGGTCACTCCTCATCACAGGGGCAGGTCTGCTGACAGCGGGGATTGCAGATTTGCTTGTGCACACTAACTAGAACCAAGTATATTTCCAGCCTTAATGTGACTGGAAATGCTGGTTTCTCACTGTTTCCCCAATTTAGAGGGACAGAGCAGGGGGGCAGAATTCACAGCATGAGCCATTTAAATAAAATAAATAAATAAAATCAGCGGCTAAAACACATTAACACCGTTACAGATCACTTTGTGATGGCTTCATTTTTAGTGGGACTTCGAGCAGACTTTGACCGGAAACTAATACACTCTTCTGTTTCTACTACTTTCTGCCACCACAGAAAGCATGACTTGACTTGTGAGAGTTGCTAAGAAGTTGCAAAAAATATGAACAGAATTCTTCAAATTTTTATTTGTCCTTGACAAAAAAATTCAGTTTTCAAATTGATTATAGCATTGCACTTAAACTCTTGTGCAAATTATCAGACGTGTACATAAAACTGTTTGTGCTGTTTTAAAATGTCTTACAAAATTACATTAAATTAATTCGCAGCTTGACTGTGTTGTTGAATCTGCAGGACAAGAACAAGCTGATGGATGCTCTGAAACATGCCTCTAACATGTTGGGTGAACTGAGGACCTCCATGCTTTCTCCAAAGAGCTACTATGAGCTCTGTATCCTTTATAGTTATGCCGTAATTATATGAAAAATGTATTGTACACCTTCAAGAATGTAAATATAGATGGTTTACAACAAAGTGAAATCCACTGGAAATATTAAATATTCTAAAGAGGGCATTGAAAAGTCAAAGCAAACAAATGGAATGTCACCTGATCTCAACCCATACTGAAGACAAAACTGATGGCAGAAAGGCCCACAAACAAGCAGCAGCTGGAGGTGATATGGTGAATGCAAAGCATCTCCAGGCAAACTCAAATTTGGGTGGTTAATGAAGTTAATGGACTCAGGCAGTGAGCACCAAAAGCATTATTTGGTATTTCCAGTTAAACAACTGCCTTACACAGTTGTCCTTTACTAGTGATTGATTTTTTTTAAGAATGTACCAAACTGCTGATTTGGCCACATCTGAGGTTTTTGCCATCTCAAAGGTTTATTTATTTTTTTCAGCCAAAGGAAGGCATTTCACTTACACTGAGATCACCTTGGACTTCATATTGGTAGCTCCAGTCCAACATAAACTCTAAATCTTTTATCTGCTTTAATTGCACCTGGTTGATTAACTTTTTAGTTACTTATCCAAATGCTTTTGAGCCCCTGAAAATGGAGACTGTCATTCCTAAATGGTAAATACTATATTTTTGTGTAACCTCTTAAAATGAAGCAGAGTCTACACTTGAGTCACATGCTGACAAACTCATAAAAGCCCTGCCATTGCCCCACTACTTAAATATACTGTATATGAAAAAACAGGGTATGCCAGTTACCAAAGATGTAATTAATGGTGTTTATCTTACTCAATTCAATTCAATTCAACTTTATTTATATAGTGCCAAATCACAACAAAAGTCATCTCAAGGCACTTTACAATGTACAATGTTACAATACAACTAAATAATAAGAAAAACCCAACAAATCCCCCTTTGAGCAAGCACTAGGGAACAGTGGAGAGGAAAAACTCCCTTTTTAAGAAAGGAAGAAACCTCCAGCAGAACCAGGCTCAAGGTGGGCGGCCATCTGCCTCAGCCGGTTGGGGTGAGTGGAAAGAAAGAGAAAGAGAAAAGAAAAGCAGATCACACAACCAATAACAACAACAAGCAACAGGCAGGCAGGCAGGTAGGTTGGATGGGCCAGCAACTGAAGACCTGGAATACACAGCCTCAGGGCCGATGATACCTGCAGGGGAGAGACAGACAGAGACAGACAGACAGAGACAGACAGAGACAGACAGAGACAGACAGAGACAGACAGAGACAGAGACAGAGACCAGACAGAGAGAGACAAGACAGAGACAGACAGACAGAGACAGACAGAGACAGACAGAGACAGACACAACTACAGGAGAGAGAAGAAATAAAGTTAATAACAGGCAGTGGTAGCGTATATGTACTCAGAAGTGCAGCACCGTGTCACTGCAAGCAGCTGTAAATTTGTGAATAAGTCATGATAGGTTTGTAGTGGTACTTAACAGTCTATCCAGATATGGCTATTTCTGATGAACTCCACTACCTAGAGGTTTATCTGACTGATGAGTTTGCCAAGGGACGCAAAGTGTCAGATCTCTATGAACTGGTCCAATATGCAGGAAATATCATCCCCAGGCTGTAAGTATTACCTTAAGTAAACTTCCATTACACATCATATGTAATAAGTTTATTTTTGCTCTGTCTCTCTAACAGGCAGTGTCTTTATCTGACACTGTGCAATTTGACTATAGAAGACTGAATATGAATAAAATCAAAAACATTTCAATGTAAATTCAGTAATAAAAAATACACAGCTGCAAGATGTCTGCTTCATGAACATGTTTTGGATTCTTTGTCTGCAATTACGATTACCCTGTAGAAGTACTAGCAAAGAGGTGAGAGTATAAATATATCTACAACCAAGGGCAAGTGTTTTGCTTTGAACAAAGTGTGTCTACAGTCTGTCGTGTTGTTCTGTTCATTCTCTTGCTTTATTTGTTAAAAAAATAAGTTATTTTAGGTTTTTTAGTTTCAGAAAAGCTGGGTCATCTTCGGGTATTAACTGTACGATTAAATGCAAGGACAGGAATATAGAGTGATCACTCTGAATGTAAATGGGCTGCAAAATCCTATCAATTAATTATTGCATAGATGAAAAGAGAGAAGCAGCATTATTATGGCAGGAGACACACCCAAACAAAATTTAACACAAGAAGACAGCCACTTAGACTTAAAGATTGTAGGATTTAGAAAGCAGATTACAATATCTTTGATTTTTTATTCAACTCGTTTCATGCTTAGCAACAAGGTTTCATTAGCAAACAGAGCTGTAAAACTGAAGAAATAAAGTAAGTTTGTGCAGTTAAAAAAAAAATTAGTAAAGGTCACATTCCAATGGCGCTGCTGTAAAACACGTCTTGCATCCTTTCTGCTCCGCAATACCCCCCTATCTCCACTTTTCTTAGCAAACATGCTGCAGCTTAGCTCTTTAGCATGTCAGTATACAGGAAACAGTATAAAGAAAGCACTAATGTAATTTTATACAATATTTTATGTTTTACTACTGTGAGAGAAAATGCCCATAGATGTGTACCATCATTGCAGAATTAGCAGAGCACTACTGCTATAAATTATAGCAGCAATCAGACCGCAAATAATCAAGGTCATACTTGTCTTGCATGTCACCTGCACTAGATTAAGGGTAACTGGAATGTCTAATCAAATTTACTCTTTTACTTTGCCTTTTCTTTTTAGTTATCTGCTAATCACAGTGGGTGTGGTATACGTTCGATCCTTCCCGCAGTCTCGTAAGGACATTCTGAAGGACCTGGTTGAGATGTGTCGTGGTGTCCAACACCCACTCCGAGGCCTTTTCCTCAGAAACTACTTGTTGCAGTGCACCCGCAACATACTGCCAGATGATGGGGAACAATCAGAGTAAGACAATTTAGGTTTTTTCTCTTTGCATTGCTTATTAAATGTACTTTCTCTTAACATTCTGTTCTCCAACATGAACAGTAATGTTATTCTAATTTACTAAAATGTTTTTCAACCACCAGAATTCATATTATCATATTAATTTGGGCAAGTGCTTCAAGCTATCTCTTTGACACTGTTACACAGCTTTCCTTTATGAAAGTGGGTCAAAGTGGGTGTCTGGGCAAAGTTATCCGGGTGGTGACCTAATTATTAGAGAAGTAGGCTTGTGAACATAAGGTGGATGATTCAACACCCTAGACTAGCACTGTGAAGGTGGGTTCCACATCGTGCCCATCTCCACCACAGTTGAGACACTAAATCGGAACAGAGTGTTCCTGCACAAGAGAGAAAGCTTCTCAGTGAAATTACCTTGAATTACCTTGTTAAAAATAAAAACCCCATAGCCACCTCATTAGAACTTCAGAATGCCTCTGCAGAGCTTTTTGCACAGCATTTATGACTTTGAGAGCATAAGGAAGACGATCGCCTGTGATAAAACTAAATTAAACTAAATTTAAAAGTGTGAAGAACACCATTTACATCACCACCAACCAGTTAATCACCTGGCTAATATTCTCACCTATGATGTAGCACATTAGAGGCAGCATTATGATGTAACTGCACAAATCAAGGTATGAGAAGCCTGTATGGTTTTACCCAAGGAGACAGGTTGCTTACCTGGGGAACACATGGTACCGGGATGCACTATGGGAAGAAGGCAAGTTGGTCGTGTTATGCTTTGGTTAATGTTCTGCTAGAAAACCTTGGGGCCTTCCATCCATGACGATGTTACTTCGACACAAATACACTATTTCATGGGAACTGTATTTGCTGCGGACTATGGCCTATGTCAGCTGGATAATGCACAATGCTACAAAGCAAAAATGGTTTAGGAAAGCACAACAACAAAGAGTTTGAGATCCCCATTTCTCAATCCAATTGAGCATCTGTAGGATGTGTTGAACAAACAAGTCTGTGCTGAACAAACAAGTTGAACTTATTTGTGACTTGTGATTTCCGTTAATGCAAACGTGTTGTCATTATGTTGACAGAAAACGTTATTCAGTTGCTATTACGTTTCTCATAAAAGGTAAGCAAAGTTGCGGTTTTGTTGTACAGGAATATAATTTTTAGCAGACAGGGTTGGCTCACCTGTGTGTGCGCGCACGTGTGTGTGTGTGTGCGCGCACGTGTGTGTGTGTGTGCGCGCACGTGTGTGTGTGTGTCTGTGTCTGCACGTGCATGCGTGTGTGCGCATGCATTGGGGATAACTCCGCTGTGCCCGATACAGAAAGCAGAGGAGAAATGAAATGCCATCATGTAAATATGACAAATAACATCAGGCTATTTAGTTTATTTAATAAAAGAACAAGGTATATACGTGTTTTATTGGAAGGTAACCTTAAATCACTGCTGTTGTGATCTGGCGTTATGTAAAAAATAAAATTTATTTGACCTTCTAGGCAGGGCAGGGGGTGCCTATATAATGGTAGGGGAAACGCTGAAGTATCATAAATCTTTCCTATATTTTCTAGTGTTTCGCTGAGCAGATCTACTAACGGGAAAAGCCCATACTCTCGCTGTGATTACCCAGAGAATTAGCGGCTGCGTTAACACCCAGGCTCACATGGATATTACCTGGACTTTGTAATAAGGGGCTGGCAGGATAAAGTCTGGGTAATGTTCGTGCGAGTTGACTTGCATGTTTGCGTTCACACATGCAGCTAACCCAAGTAAAGTTCAGTTTCGGTTGGTTTCAGTTTAGATTACAGTAACCAAGATTCATTTACGTGACAGTTACTTGATTTGTCTGCTTCTTTATGCATGAAGGAACAGGACGAGCACTGCCAGAGCCCTGCGTGCTAGCCAAAGGTGCCCTGACTGCCATTAGGCGCCAGGATGAGATTTAATTCAATTCAAGTTCATTTATATAGCGCCAAATGACAACAAAAGTCATCTCAACATACTTACAATACATCTAAATATTAAGGAAAACCCAACAGATCCCCCTTGAGCAAGCACTAGGCAACAGTTGAGAGGAAAAACGCACTTTTTTTTAAGAAAATAAGAAACCTCCAGCAGAGCCAGGCTCAAGGTGGGCGGCCATCTGCCTCGATCGGTTGGGGTGAGTGGAAAGAAAGAGAGAAAAGAACAACAGATCACACAACCAATAACAACAACAACAACAACAACAACAAGCAACAGGCAGGCAGGTTGTATGGGCCAGCAACTGAACACCCGGAATACATAGCTTCAGGGCTGATGATACCTGCAGGAAAGAGAGAAAGAGGGTGGGAACTACATGAGTGAGAAGACACAAAGTTAATAACAGGCAATGGTGGCGTATGAGTAGATGGAGAAAGGAGGAGAAACTCATTGTGTCGAAGGGAAGTCCCCCAGCAGTGAAAATCTATAGCAGCATAACTAAGAGCTGGTTCAGAGTCACCTGAGCCAGCTCTAACTATAAGTTTATCATAAAGGAAAGTTTTAAGCCTAGTCTTAAAAGTAGAAATAGTGTTTGCTTCCCGAACATGAACTGGGAGCTGGTTCCACAGGAGAGGAGCTTGATAGCTAAAGGTTCTGCCTCCCATTCTACATTTGGAAACTCTGGGAACCGCAAGTAGACATGAGTGAAGTGTACTGCTTGGATGATATGGTACTATGAGGTCTTTAAGATATGAAGGGGCTTGATCATTAGGTGTGTTATGTGAGGAGAAGAACTTTAAATTTTGTCCTAGATTTTACAAGGAGCCTATAGAGGGAAGCTAATGTAGGAAAAATATGATCTTTCCTACTAATTCCATTCAGAACTCTGTCTGCAGCATTTTGAATAAGCTGAAGGCTTTTTAAGGAATTACTGGGACATTCTATTAGAAGGGAATTACAGTAGTCCAGTCTAGAAGTAACAAATGCATTGACTAGTTTTTCAGCATCACTTTGAGACAGGATGCTTCTAATTTTAGAGATATTCCTCAGGTAGTAAAAGGAGTTAAAGGAGATATTCTGGTCAAAGATAACTCCAAGATTCCTCACAGTAGCTAGATGCCAGTGCTATGTCTTCTAAAGTATCTATATGATTAGACATCGTATCGCTGAGGTTTTTGGGCTTAAATAGAATAACCTCCGTCTTGTCTGAATTAAGAAGTAAAAAATTGGCCAGGACATCCAACCCTTTATGTCTTTTAAACATTCTTGAAATTTGACTAATTGATTTGTTTCATTTGGTTTAATAGCTAAATATAGCTGAGTGTCATCTGCATAGCAATGGAAGTTTATAGAGTGTTTCCTAATAATGCTGCCTAGGGGAGACATGTATAAAGTGAAAAGTATTGATCCAAGCACAGAACCCTGTGGGACTCCATAACTAACTTTTGTCTGCATTGAAGATTCATCAGATCCACACCATAAAGACAAAAGAACACTCCAAGCAACTCAGAGAACAGGTAATTGAAAAGCATAAGTCAGGCGATGGATACACAAAAATCTCCATGGAGTTAAGTGAAATCCTTCATCAAGATTTGGAAGGATTATGGCACATGTCTAAATCATCCTAGAACAGGTTGTCAACACAAACTGAGTGACTGTGCAAGAAGGAGACTAGTGAGAGAGGCCACTAACACATCGATGACTACTCTGAGGGAGTTACAAGCTTCAGCAACTGAGACTGTGCATACAACAACTGTTGCCTGGGTTCTTCACCAGTCAAAGCTTTATGGGAGAGTGGCAAGGAGAAAGCCACTGTGGAAGAAGGTTCTTTAGTCTTATGAGACCAAAATGGTGATTTTTGGCCATCAGACAAGACGCTATGTTTGGCAGACACCAAATGCTGCACATCACCACAAACGCACCATCCCCACTGTGAAACACAGTTGTGGCAGCATCATGCTGTCGGGATGCTTCTTGGCAGCCGGCCCTGGAAGGCTTGTTAAGGTAGAGAGTCAGATGAATGCTTCAGAAATGCATGTATTTCACTCGTCAATATATTTGGAATAAAAAAATACTGTCTGTCTAATGATCCAATGTTGGACTTACTGGGTGTGCTACGTGCTTCAGCATTATAGGCTACTATGTCCCTTCAATGGCAGGCCAAACATTTGAACTTTTTTTAAATTAAAGCACATTATCATACCTTAACTTTTGGCGCACTCACAACACAATGCTGACAAACACGCTTTTTGAGCATAGACATGCATTGTCTGTTAGATGAGCTAGTGGTTGGGAAGGACTTCACCCAAACACTGCACAACTGTGTGGAAGGACACAGTATTTAGGAGGTTTTGCCTGCATTTCACTAAGCCATAAGTTCAATTCACTTGAACAACAGAGTATGTGTACGTGTGTGTGTGCACGCGTTATGCCCCCAATATGATCTGTCTTTCCATGTAGCGGTTCTCCTTGTAATACTTTATTGCTTTAGCTCTTCAAAGTGATTATTAATTTCTTCCACTAATATCTGTAATTCCTCTGGACTGAATTTCCTCTTGCTTTCACACTGGTCATTGTCTAAACTCTCCATGACAGCAATCAAAACACGCAATTTTTAAACTTGCTCATGCAATTTAGTACTATTTGAAATTCTAGTAACTTTGGCCCTCGGTGTAAGTATCACAGTATGGGTCTGTAGCTAATAAGCGATTATTACAGCAAAGGTTACAGTATGAAAAGCAAGGAGTGACCAACTGCCACTTATTACAAAAAAAGGAAATCAGTTTGAGGAAAAATTAGCCTGAATAGAAACAGACGAAAAAGATCATGTAAACAATTTAAATACTTTTATCACTTCCTCTCTCTCCTTTGCTCTAATCACTGTGTACCTGTTATGACTGTGTGAAGATGCTGGCTCCTGACACATGCAGGCAGGCTGCAGATAACCAGCCATCAATGGTTGATTGTTTTGTGTTCAACTGCAAGTGTGAGGAGGACATGAATTGATAAAAAACTTATGTTATAACACAAGACACACAAGGGATCTCTCTCTTCTTTTTTTAGAAAGGAAGTAAATCTTATTTATATTCATATTTCTGTAAAAGCTACTTGCAAGGTATGTTCTGATGTAACTACAACTTCTCAGTACAGTATTTCATTTGTACTATCAGTTTAGATCTGCCTTGTTTGCAAACACATTCTGCATTCTTTGTCTTTGAATATTTTGTCATGCATTTTGTATTCTAAACTTGTGCTCTTTACTCTTACAGGGGATCAGAGGAGATGACAGGAGATATAAATGACTCCATTGACTTCGTCCTTCTGAACTTTGCGGAAATGAACAAATTATGGGTTCGAATGCAGCATCAGGGTCACAGCCGAGACCGAGAGAAGAGAGAAAAGGAACGGCAAGAACTTAGGATTCTGGTGGGGACTAATCTAGTTCGCCTCAGCCAACTGGAGGGTGTCAATGTGGACAAGTACAAACAGGTGTGTTTTTATGTAATATGTATTTGACCATGATTGCCCAGTTCTAATTTGCATAGGAAAAAACATTAAAGGAACAATGTGTAAGTTTGTGTGTGAGTGATATGGTTTAAAGGCTCACGCTAGTTAGCAGGTAGAACACACGAGCTGAGATGTAAGAGTGAATGACCAAAAAGTCCCACATTGTTAAGTTGCTTTGCTAATGTAACGATTTGCATTTATGTGGATGTTATACCGTTACCTGTTAAACCGACAACATATTGCTTAGTTTAACAGGTAATGTGACATTGGTTTATCAAATAACATAATTTCACATTAACAGAGCAAAATGTTGCTGGAGGCCTGGAAGATAAAC
>OMLM01012260.1:0-21204 GCA_900302695.1 Helostoma temminkii
AAATTGTTAATTATATTTATGGACCACATATAAAAATATATCACGTTTTTTATTTGGTCAACATTTGGTGTTAATAAGGAAAAAAAATGACTTTACTAGTGTTAGCATGCTAACATTTGCTAATTAGGGCTAAACACAAAGTAGACCCACAGCTGCAGATGATGGGAAAGATATTTAGGCGAATAGTCCCAGGATCATCAAAGTTATCTAAATTCATCCTCTCTGGAACATGTATGTTTTTATCAAGTGTTATGACAAATTGTCCAATAGTTGCTGATACAATTCATTCAACACCTCAATGGTTAACCTGCTAGGTGCAACCAAATGAAAAGTCAGGATGTTAAAGTCACTAAGGAGAACAAGTCTGTGCAATTTTCCATCCAGCAGATGAAATTTCCTCAGGGCTATGCTGTTATTAGGGCTAAAAATGTAGCAAATCACCAAGCATGCAATGTTATAGATAAAATTGTGTAAAAGTCTTTGTTATAGCAGATGTCATTTATCTACACTTAGGATGACACTAGACTCAAATTGGATTTAGACCATTAAGGCAGGACATTAGTGAGACAATGCAGTTCGGATAGATCATTTAACGCAACATACAGCATGACTAAGCAGTGGCAGATTTGAAAGGGAAAAACTCCTGACTGCGTCCAGACCCAGTTGAAACATTGGGATTAAACTTATCAGATCTACTGCCAAAGACATCTGACTGTGTAACTTTAGCTCTGGATCACTCTACAAATAGTCACTCTCATTTTAGCCTTTACCAGTAACGGCATTCGGTTGTTTTTCTGCAGATATATGGATTTTGTTGTCTTGTTCATATCCCCAATTAGTTTCAGTGGCAGATTTGATTTTCTTTATTGTAGATACAGAACATGCTCACTAGCAGAAGCATTTTGAAATTTGTGCAGTTCCCAATGTTTTTTACCTGTCTTAGAGTCTGATGAAGACATCCTGCAAAGTTCCCCTCCTTGTCTGTAGACATGCTAATTGTGCCATCTAAAATTAAGAGGATGTCCTTATTGTGGATGACTTCACATTTATCTTTAACCTGACAGGAGTTGACATTAACGATGCGTCAGCCTCAGGTGGAAAAATTTAAGGTCAGCAGAGCCAACGGTGAGGGATGGAAACAAGCCATGGCAGTGTAATCATGAGTTGTCTTATCTTCAGTATCAAACTAATCTTTTTTTAAAACCCCTATCATTTGCAGAGCACTGGAGCTCAGATTCAGGTGGCAGGGGATTTGCTGCCCAACTCCACTGAGAGAGGGGTGACGATATCTGGAAATCAGGACTCAGTAATCCAGTGTGTGAAGCTCATCTGCACAGTAATCCTGGAGGTAGGAAGCATACTGTTCCTTTCTTTACTCCATATACCATCATCTAGATGTCATTCTGTCAGAGCTTTGCTGCTGCTGCAGCTACCTGAAATAATTGCTGTTGACATTCATGTTTCCATTTCACTAGCATACAGTTATTGTCTGCTTTACTGCAGCAGACAGTGATGCAGTTTCAGTAGGCTGCATTCTTCCACGTTATGTAATACTATCCACGATATGTGTTGCTAGGAAGTTCACATGATTCAGAGTGCTGCTACTATTTGGTAATCAGAATGTGCAGCTCTCAGGTCAGAGCTCAGTATTGTTGAGGAGGACATTAAGATACTAAAACAAACTGGCCTGTAGCGAAATCCGTCCACCTTTAGACAACCGCTCTCCTGAGAAAATTGAGGAAGAGATGAGAGAAAAGCAATCCCAAGCACAGTTTCTCCCTGTGTGTTCACGGAAGTGCACAAGTCCTTTTTGTTTTAGCCATGCAGCTGGACCTGACTGGCTAATTGCTAGTTTGATCCAGTTTTCCAGGGCTTCCTTCAAAGGCTTGTAAGTTTCATTAGAATTCTGTACCACTGGCTTCTTGCTTTTGGCACAGAGATTTAAATTATGCAAAGTCATACAAAGAATTCGCTGTGACTGCTCCCACAAAAAGATGCTCTATGTTTTCAACCTAAAAACAGTATCACAGATAATGCAGTTACTTGATAAGATATACAGTGTTATGTACCATTTTCCTATTGATGTTTAAAGAAAGGTCTCCTTGTCGGTGGATGCTTGATTTATCCAGAGGGCAGAACCTTGAAGTCTGAAGGTATTATATAAAAGCTATTATCCATAAGGAGTTCTCATTGCACTTCTCCACTTTGTCAGTGAATGAATGATAAATGATTAATGTGATAGAAGGAAAAACAAGATTACCCTTTAAAGGATTAGTGGTTGAGTCTTAGTGTATCAGAGAGTTCAACACCATTTGCACCTATGGACTTTATTCTATGACATAATTTCAGAATATGTACATATAGCTTAATAATGACTATGACATTTATGATTAACATTTATTACAACC
Organism: Helostoma temminkii; assembly: GCA_900302695.1. Taxonomy (NCBI): domain Eukaryota; kingdom Metazoa; phylum Chordata; class Actinopteri; order Anabantiformes; family Helostomatidae; genus Helostoma; species Helostoma temminkii. Next base: position 2,409 of record OMLM01012260.1, read on the forward strand.
TGTGATGCCTGGTCTTGTTTTTGACTCCTCAGTCTCCCCCAAAAGGTGCAACCATCCCCTATCGGCCAAGCCCCTCACCAGCTGCACTAGTCATCGCAGGAAACCAGGTGAGAGTAAGATTTGCTGGTTGGATAGCCTACCTAAGACAGAGCAGCACAGTGTCCCTCAATCTGTGGAAATTACCCCTTAAGATCATAAAGCTTTACAGGGAGTTGTTTGTAAAGTGGAGGTGGTTTTGGATCTTAATTGAGCATAACTTGAATTCATTTGTTTCATGTGGGGAAAATGCTATCGAGTTAGTGAAGTCCCACGATTACACACACACACACACACACACAGACACACACACAACTTTGCAAAATGTTTTCAAAAAGCTATAAAAAATCAATGTCTGATCAAAAGTGCCTGTAAAGGTTTGTTTTCTGGTTCACTGCTGAAAAACTTACAATAAATATATTTAAATTATTATTTATAGAGAGAGTAATTAGGATCTCAGTGACAACTCCTTCAACCCTTGTACCCCCAAAATGACTCATTAGGTGTGGCCTCCCTGGTGGACGTGTGAAATGGTCTCAATCTTACTGGATGAAAGGGCAGCATGGAAAACTGACTGATTATGTGTGAGACCTCCACTTGTGTTGAGGGAAGAATTTTCCATTTAAACATGGATGATTCCTTTGAAACCCTTTCTCAAACCATCTAACTTCTGTGTCCAGATGTGTTCATTATTGTGCCAGTTACAAGGATCTACAGAGAGAATGGGCTTGGCATAACAAGCATCTAGGGGTTAAATCTGGAGCTTTGACCTAAATGGTAATGACAGTGTCTTCTTAATGATGTCAACCTCATGGTGGCACTAGACATAGAATAAGAGAAAAAAATGCTTGTGGCAATAAACAGGCATTGTCCCACTAACTAAAAAGTCTAAGATTAGCGTCTCACATTTCAAATGATGCTGGAAATGGTCATTGGATAAGATTTGAGTCTTGACTAACCCTTGTGTTGAAACAAGAATCATGTTGTTTTTCCTCAGTGGCGTATTGGGTGTTTTGTGTGTGTGTGTTCTGCTACTACTTTGAGAAGGAACAGACATCCAGCCTACCATGGAGCAAGTGACAAGATTAGCAAGTGAGACTGGAGACCTGCCGTCTCCTCTGGCTACAGCAGCAGCCAGATATTCTGCATAGCTGTCAGCAGTTCTGACACTGCTTGTGCTCCCACAGACTCTGGTCAATTTCTGGAATAGCTTTGTGTTTTTGATATTCCTCATAATAAGCTATCAAATTAAACCTTCCTGCTCACTGGGAGATGGCTTTAATGAAAGCTGCACAGTGATAGCCTATGGGATGTTTGTGTAATTTGCCAGTGGAGAAAATGAAGTGGAATGAGAAATGGTCTACAGGTGAGTCATAACCTATAAGCCTCTTAGCTCTGTTATAATGTCATAAATGCACTGTCCAGAGTCCATGTCCAGCCAAGTTTGACAAGTGAAAGAAAATAATACAATTTTTATTCTTTTTTTTAACATCAGATCAAATATTCATCAAATATTTTAATTTTTCTTATGTCTTCTTCAGGTGTTTGAGGCATCAGAATTTGCACCCCACCCACTGTACTCAGTTACCCAGGGTGGCCTTGACCTCCAGCAGGTAATTATTTTTGAGGAGTATGTGGATAAGCTTATTTTTCTATAAATATATACATCCCAATAAAACTGATGTCTTTTTCAAACATTGGCCTTAAACATCACAGAGCACAGGAATGAGTTTCAGGGCTGTGGGGATCTGAGTGGTGATAGAGAGCAGGGGTTGTGTGGTATATCCAAATTTACACAGTCCATCATCTGGCACAAGGAATTAAAAACAACAGCTGAGCATAAGCTGCAGCTATTGTTCTAGCCTGTCATGAGAGCTATAACCTCTCCTGAAACACGATACCATCACACACCACCAACCACTGCTGTGCTGTCTCTTTTTTCGTCCTGCCTAGCACGGCATCAGAAACATCTTGACTTTAGTATTATTCCTCCTATGCAATAACTAAACAAGATACTGTCACAACATCAGAGTAGATACAGGAACTACTGGCAAATAAGTCCTAAAATGTAATGAAATGTCAAGAATTTATGACGGACATGGTCATTTTTCTGTATAATCATAGCTCTAATTCATGGAGCTCTTCTCTCCAGTTTATGACTGTGTAGTGTAGCAAGGACTGGTAATAGTATCCAGACTGCTGGCGTCAGGCAGAATTGAGTTAAGCTAAGTGCTGCCTGCTCAGACCATAACAGCAAATGAGGGAGACACCACCCTCACTAATTACAGTAAGGTATTGATGGGAGGACAGAGAGGAAAACGAGGTTAACCAATGTAAGTTTGCATTATTTAAAAAATGGGGGAAGGGTGATGCTGCAGGTAGAGATGAAGATAATGTAATGAGAATGAACGAGAAAGCAGCTTTGCATAGAGTTAAAGTGTTATGATATATATATTAGTATAAATATATCTCTGTGTGTTTTTAGAGAGAACAACAAAAACATTTTTAGTAGCTTCCACTATAAATTTTAAATTATGTAAAGCCTGAAGCAGAAATAATCAACAATCTGGATAAAACTGTTCAACATTTTTCATAAGAGCTACTGTAGTATGAATTGAGGAAATACTAAAAAAAATATAATCATGAAAAATCCACTTTTTAGTACATTTATACATATACATATTATATGTCTATACACACCGAGCAGGTTGGAAGTGGACAGTGCTAACTGTTGGATGTATGGATGAACACAGAAGGCTCTGATCTTAGTCCTATTCTTGTGTCTAGTATGTTACACTGGCAAATAAATGAGATATGTTGTGTAGGTGAAATTAAATGGCCTGCACTTATAAAGTGCTTTTCTACCTTTATTAGTACTCAAAGCACTTTCACATTGCTTTTCATTCACCCATTTGCTCACACACCAATGGCAGAGCTGCCATGCAGCTGACCTGACTTATCACAGGCAACATGGGGTTCAATGTCTTGCCCAAGGACACTTTAACATATGACTGGAGGAGGCAGGAATCGAACCCCCAATCCCACAACTGGTAGATGATTGCTCTACCTCCTAAGCCACACCCACCCCCCCATCTGGCAAGTCAGATGGCTTAAATTCTATGGCATAAGGCTGAACTACTAACATGCATTTCACTTATTCTAAAAACAGGCTTGTATTGACAGTGAGGTACACCCATTAAGGGGCTGCAGATTTATCGCCGGTGTGATGTTTTATGGCTGCAATTTACCTAATGCACAGTGCTCTCTTTCAGGCATACACTTTGCAAAACCAATATGGCATTCCACACTCAGAGGTATGACCATTAATAGATATATTATAATTTAATATAGCGTGTTTTTCTTAGTGTATGCTGCATCAAATTCCTCCTCTTTGCTCTTCTTTGCAGCTGGCCAAGCTACATCAGCTGTCAGTGCAGCAAAGCCTGAGTCACCTTGCCCAGCCTTCTTCAACTATCATACCTGGTATGTATAGCATTAATAATAGTCAGTATTTGCTCAACAAAACAGCAAATGGTTACATTAAAATGCCTTTAACAAGATACGCTTGCAGAGGTTTGTCTTGCATTGTTACTCTATTTGAAACTTGCAGATGTTCTACCTGCCTTTGGCTGTGACAAGTAAAGGCTCGCTGTCATTAGCTGTACCCATTATGTGCTTGTGTCAGTGAGGAAGGAGGAGAAGAGGCTTTATAGTGCTCTCATATCTCCCAGTCTCAGAGAGAAACTATTATATGAAATGATATGTTAAGCGCAGTCAGAGAACTGGGTGAAAGAAAAGAATGAATGCTGTGTTAAACATCAGTCCATTAAAATGGAAATTAACTGTTTTACTCTTTCTAGCAGTTCTCTGCTGAAAGGCTTTTTCCAGCACGTCAGTGATGGTTTGTGTAGCTACACTAACTGAAGGAGCTGAATGACTGTTTAAATGTGTGATATGTCAATTTATTCGGTTGATGCTTGTATTTTCTGTCATCAGGGATGGACTCAAACTCTCAGACATCTCAGGAGCTTCTCATTCCCAATGATGTAAGGAAAAGCAACTTATAACTTGAGTTTTTATATTTATTAAGAGCAAGTCAACGCTCATCTCCCATCATCTCCTAGCTCTGTAGCAGGTGACTTCAGATTCAGTAGCTGCAACTGCAAAGACATCTGGTGTGACTTCAAAGGAGATCAGAGACATTTTGGCAACTTACTAATTATCCTCATTATTCTAAACACAGACTAACCCAAGGTTAAAGCGATTTTGAGCTGATATGGATCCTTTCGCATTATTGTCTGGGCTGCAGTTGCAGTGTCTTAGAGTGACTCCCATGAGTGCTCAGTAAATCCTCTCATGTTCCCTGACCTACTTAGAAGCTGTCTGCTGTCAAAACAGCCAATAAGAAAACAGACGAAGATCCTTTCCCTCTTCACTTAGCCTCCACCAGGGTTTGATGAAACGCTTCTCCAGTCTGAGAGTGGAAATCAGAATGCATAGATTCACCTCAAAGTATAGTCAGACATTTCCCTTCATACTAGCGGCGGGTTTGAACAGAAAACCTCTGTTTATTAATTATAATGATTCACTTCTTTTTTTTGAATTTAATTTATAAAAAGCTAAAGTGAAATTTATAATGAAACCATTTATAATTTATCATTTAATTTGCAGCTGTGATATTCAGCGTAATAACAGATTCAAAATAATGAAACATTGCTCAGAAGATTAAAGAATGACTGTTTTTCTGTATTTTTCTTGCTGTCAACATTTTCCTATGAAAAGAAAAAACTGCTAAGGCTGTTAACCTCAGAGTGGATTTAGAAAGAGAGTGGCGACATCATCATTAACTTCATAAGGACGGTTTTTCTTCAGCAATGTTTTTATGTTTTCAAAACATTTTTCGGAGGAAACAAGTAGAAATTAGTCATGATTGTGTTATATTTTTGACTTGACAACAACTATTGCATGATATTAACATCCAGCAGTTAACAGATTAGGATGTTAAGCCACTCAGCACATGAAAACAGCCTGAATGTTTTCATGAACTGCTTGCAAGACAAAATGTCTCATTAATAACTACAGAGCTTCATGTCTGTGTATAAAACACACCTTCATGGGAACTACATTTATGTCCATTCATAATGGAATGAAGATATGTTTTGTGAAATTTGCTGTCTGTGCACAAGTCTGGTGATGTGAGCGAAGTTAAGACTTTCAGCTTTAATTCAAGGGGCTTGGCAAAAGAGTGACATTATTTAGCATTTAGGAGTTACAGCTATTTTCATAGACACACTCATCAATACCCTCATAAATAATGGAATAATTTTAATAGCATAGTTACAAACATTAAGGATTGCCTTCAATGCTTTGCAAAAATCCTCTGCAGTCAATGATTGCTTGGAGACTGGAATAGTAGGCATGAGTCCCTATGAGCTGCCTTTGTCTTTACTGCAGCTGTTGTCAGCTGTTGCCTGTTTGTGGGTCTATTTTCCTTCAGTCTTGTCTTCAGTAAGTGGAAAGCATGCTTTACTCAACTGTAGACTTTGATAAGGACAAGAGCGATCTAGACATGACCAGACGTGAAAGGGTTTTTCTTTGCCATAGACAGATTTTGGTGGTCATCTACTTTAGTTGTCCTCTGTGGTCTTCCAGGCCTTTTTTGAATGTCACAGTTGTCACTCACATCAAATTTAATGCGTTGGTCAAATTCCAAAAAACATATCTTCATTACAATATTTATGGAACTAACTGTAATTAAATTGATGAATGGAAAATGAGTATTAATACTACTGAAAGCTAAAGATTACAAGGTGGTGTAGGTTATCTCAATTTTTCAGTCTAATCAGTTTTTTTCTGTAATTAATACAGTATATAGTATTTCCAGTGTTTTAAATTTTAATATTCGTATTTGTACACATACACATAATACAAAACTCAGTTTACAATGCCATAGATGTCGTCAAATATAGTTTCCTGCTGCCAAATCCTGCTTTTCTCAATAGAAGACAATGGATGTCAATCATGAAACTATTTGAAGCTACATGAATCATGTCACTGGTTATGATTTTTGACTCCTCTCTGTTTTCTATCTCACCTAATCTGTAGGTTCGGTTCTGACTTATAGAGAAAATGTTACTTTTCAAAATCAGGTCACCAATGTATTGTTTAATTTTGTGATTAAAAAGCTATTTAATTTTACCAAACACTTTTAGTAAATATTACTCAAACAGGAGTAAATGGCAATTTTGTTTGGGACTTTTTCCATCTGTGTATTAATACACACTAGGCATCATTTACTGTATGGCAGTAGGACAGTGTTCGTAGAACTGGCTCTGCACTACAACTACAACTAAAATAAAAAATATAAAACCTATATATTATATATACATACTATAAACGTGTGTGTACTTAAGGAGCTTATTTATGTGTTTATAATAATAATTCATCATTTTTAATGATTGCCTTTGGAAATATTGAAAAAGAAAAAATACTGTGACTACCACTACAGCTGCCTTTGTTTTATATTAGAGTTAAGAGAAACCCATAAATTAATGTGATTACTCAATGTTTTACTGTGCTATAAAGAATATAGCCACAACCCTTCAACAACATTTCTAAAATGCCTCAAGTAAACCCCCACATGGCACAATGCATCAGAGGAATGAAGGAGTCCAGTGCTATACGTGGCAGGGACAGCTGTAAGCTCCAGCCATTGTTCCAGAAGAGAGGACTTACAGCCATGACTGAGCCTCCTCAGCCCTTTCCCCCGCCCCCATGCCATCCACACTCACCATACAATCCCTGTCTGTGCTCACACACTGAATGCTGAAGAAGACTCATACACAACATACAGATGCATTAACAAACTGCTTTCATCCAGTCAGCAGTATGTGCTAGGCTTCTTACCAAGGAAGAGTTTGCCACAAGAAAAATGGCTGCACCCTCACCATCCCATTGCTCTTCCTGTGTCCTTTCAAATGACTGCCTCAGCAGGAAATCAATAATATATAGGCCACTTATAGTTGAAGACCAGAAGGACTGTGCCGTGTAACTGTTATTTCTATGCTTGGGAAAAACGGTAACTACAGCAAGCATACCTACGGTGTCCCCTTTTGTTATTTATTTAGCTCTAGTTGCATTTAAAGTGTTTTTTCAGGTTGTCCATACAGGAATGCTTTTGTCTGAGGTCATACACACCAAAGTGGGCAAGCTGTTGACAGCTGGTATCTATTGACAGCTGGTGTAAAAGGCCAGAGTCCAGTGGAGATTCTTTGTCTCAGTGGGGGAGAGACGTTATCTGTGATTTGAGGTCTGTTGTGGCCATTGTCTCTAGAGTTGCTCTTTGGCTGTTCTCTGTATGTCTCTCCCCCCACTCCCAAATAAACTTCTCAGCCAATAATAGCCAGGGAGACCAAACAGGACGCTGTGTGACAAATCGGACACTGTGAAACAGGCTGCTTACTTCTCAGGAAAGGAATGTTAAATGCAGGGACAAGTGCAGCACAGACCCTGTGTGTGTGTGTTTTTCTACCTCTGCATGTGCTGCTAGCACACACACACACACACACACACACACACACATACTGTCTGTCCCACTTACTGTATATCCTCCTGCAGTGTGGCACTGACATCCTGCACTTGAACTAATCCAACTCGGGTCTTTTAAATATCTATTGTCTCTAATAAACAGGGGTCCAGAATGGGTATGAAAGCAGAACAAACGTGATAAAGTATTTGGGAATGCAATGAAACTCATGTCATTGTCTAATCTACTGTCAGCCTAGAGAACACTCAAGCTGATGAGACTGTATATTATATATTTCAGTTATTTTCCCATTATGTTTTCCATTAGTGCGGAGATGTATCTAGCTGGCATGTGTTTGGGAAGTGATTTGTTTGGGAAGTCATCACCACTCTGAGGAATCAATAACCTTTTACCCACTCAGATTAATGAGAGGCAAATGTGCCTTCTCTCGTCTCTTTTACCGGTGCACACACAGTAGCAATTAAGGGAGACTCGGGGGAGGAGGAAAGTGGTTTTGACATGCATGATGGATGACCACTTCAGTGAAGACAAACAATGTAACTGCAATATTTGAAGTGGTCTGCATTAAGTCAGCGCTGCTTACTTTTTTTCTTGAGTTCAGCTTTTGGCCTTTATGCCAGAATCGCTTTCATCATCAAAACATAACCAACAATGAGGGAAAGCTGTGTTCAGTCTGATGTTTATTGAACTATATCCTCATAAAACACGTCTTCTGTCCTGTATATCAACATGGTCATCGTTTCATCAAACTGACTTGTCTTTGTTCTTTTGCAGCTGATTGGCTCGATCATTGGCCGTCAGGGCACTAAGATCAACGAGATCAGGCAGGTATCGGGAGCTCAGATCAAAATCGGCAGCCAGCTGGACGGGACGAGTGACCGTCACGTCACCATCACAGGAACACCGGTCAGCATCAACTTGGCCCAGTACCTCATTACCTCCTGGTAAGGCCCAGTGCCACACACAGCCGTCTAATGAATCTCTAGGCCTGGGAGAAATGCACAGCTTTAAAGGGTTAAAGGTTATTCTATAGAGTGACAGTGGTAATGAGATGTGTCCTAGTGCTGCCAGTAATTGGCCTTCAGGAAATGAGAAGAGTTGTATTATACAATTCTAACAATGTCTTGTTAGAATTCAGTATTTACAGTGCAGCTTTCGTCAAAATTAACAAATAATACAAGAGAAATCTTACAGAGAAGACAGCAGATTGAACAAGTTAATACATGTAAAATTAAATAAAAATTTAAAAAGGCAAAAAACATAAAAGAAAATACAAGAAAAGCAGGGCAGGCTGAAAATTAATTTTTGTGTGGATGTTTAGTTCCTATTATGTTTATTTTTTATTTAAAAAAATTCTGAGTATAATAAAAAAAACATTTTTAATCAGTTAATTCAGTGAAAACAATTTGAATTACTAGAGAAGAGAAACAAAAGAACCATCCTAATTAACTCTTGTTTTATAAACGCTTTGGGGTCCAGTAGACCTCACTGCTGATGTACTGTAAAAATCTAAACAATCTTCTGATATCATTAAAGCCATGAGTTTGTTACTCCCTCATTTACCCCTTAGACTTGACAAAATTGTTATTATAAATGTAATGTAATATAAAATGAGATATTTCATGTTTTGTGTGGAATATATGTGTATGTATGTCTGGACTTACAGAGATCAAACTATCACTTAGACAAACTGTTAACGGTGGATGTGAAAAATATAAGAATAAAAAAATTTGAGTAAGTAACAATTCAAGTTCTATTCCAGACATAACACTTAAAAATCCTACAAAGTATCACCTTGATTAAACTATTAATCTATGTTCTGAATCTGAAATATATTTTGTGATTTTTTAAAAATCGCACAGGATCCCAAATAAAACTTAACTAGACTTATGTTAAGTATCTGCTGTCAGTGAAAATTATATATTTGTATCGGCATGGCGATTGACAGAAAACAAAAAAACAGTGACCTTATCCACAATGCAACTTCATGACTAATAGTTTAAGATGCATATATGTTGTAAAGTAGCAGATGAGATAGCTTCAAGTTTCTAGAGTCTGATAACTCCACACCTCATTTTCAAACTTAGTTTTCAGCCCCAGTGTAACCCAAACTTGTCACATGAGACAAATCATCTTCCTTTAATATGACAAAAGGATTTATACATCTCTTTCATGCAGTAGTGTTCCCAACTAGTCTTGAAAACAGACTTTATATAAAAGTGGTGAAGTTTCCCTTTAATAATTTCCTTGGGACTTCACCCAGTATTGCAGCAACAGTATAATCCTCTAATCTTCATTTTCCATCCTGACCCTGTGTCTCCTTGTCCTTCCTCCTTCTCACAGTTTAGAGACAGCCAAATCCACAGCCCAGGCAGCCACCATGGCAACTCCGGTCGACCTCAACATGGCCTTCACCCAGCCAGCCTCCCCAGCTGCCTCTCCTGCACCCACCCTGGCTACTGTGGGCGCCTTGACTCCGGCACATGTATTGGGCACCCCTTATGGTGCCGTGCCCCTCTCCGGCCTGCTGGGGATGAAGTCTGTTCCTTTTCTGACTCTGTCCAGCCCCGCCCCTGCTGTAGCCGTCACTGCAGCACCCTCCCACACCACTCTGGCCGCCTACACCACCAAAATCTCCTCAGCCAACTGCATCAAAAAGCCAGAGAGACAGAAGTTCGCTCCCTACTGATGTAGTGTCTGTGTGTCCATGTCTGGAGGGTGAGATGAAGGACAGCTGTGCAGTGTTCTTCCACAAACGCCTGATGTAGCCATATCCGCTGGCAGAGATGCTCCTGACTTTTATTCTATGATGCACCAACAGAGAAGAGACCAATGGAGATGTGGATAAAGCTATTAAAAGTTCTTTACAGTTATAGATAATTTGTGAGTTTCCCATGAATTGATGGACTGCTTTCATTGTCACCTCATCACTGTTATTGATCACTATAAAAAGGGCTGGAACCTCACCTGAGAGATACGTGTAACTATTTTTACATGTATATCTCAAGTCAGAGATCAGCTACGAGTATTTATCCTTCAATAAATTTGTAAACTATACTCAGATGACAAATGCTCTACTGTATGATGCTTTTATACAATGTCTGTGTTTGGCTCATGAAGTTTTTAAGAAAATTTGTAAATGAGTGGGGGGAAAGTTGTTGTTTTTTTTTTTTAATAATCTGTGCTATGGTACTGTACTTTATTGTTCAGTGTTATGTTAACTTTTGTTGGATTTAATTTTGAATGTGCAACTTGTTTAGACTTTATTTATTAGTATTGTTTCATTTATTAAAAGTCTATGTTTCCTGACATGGTAAATATACATGTGTCCTAGTTTTTGTCCACGTTTTATTCTGTCTGTCATAGTAGTAGATCTGAACTGAATCAACGTCAAATTAATGTGGCAGCACAGGATCAGACATTCAATAGGAGCTCACATGCACAATCAAATGCAATGCCAGATCCAGGTTATTTTTATTTTGCTCTGAACACACTGCGGCTGACAGCTTGTCATTCCAGCATGTAGGATTCGAGAGATGCTTTTCACATCATTGTGCTCTTGGGCCCAAAACAATAACTGCAGAATGAGGCACGGCAACGCCAGAAGAAAACAGAGCTCTGTGCCAAGCAATGCACTAACATTAATTAAGTGTGTGCTAACAAGAATTATAATTTATTATTTAATTTATACTGAATTCATTAAATACACAGACACTTTAAGACACAAAAGAAAGTGCAACCGGCAAAGAGAGATAGGTGTAAAAATAAGAGAAGCCACAGTGATGCTGTAAAAATTAAATTCAGTATCTGCATCAGCATGCACCACGGCATTATCATTCTCTGGGGAGGCAGCTAGGATTCTTTCATCCTAGGTCTCCTTTTTTTTCTGTGACTGCATCCTGGCTATGTGAGACAGTGAGAGTGCACAGTTGTCATTGTTGCTAAAGCCATTCAGAGGCAAACACACACAGCCAGTGCCTGCAACTTCAGTGCTATTCAGCCAAGTCCAAGGAGTGTCAAGGCTAAAATATGACAGAGGGCTGATTCTTCTGTCTCTCTAGCTTTCTTTTATTTCAATACCTGAATTAATTAACTGCAACACTGTACTTTGAACCAAAGCTCATTCAAACGTATTTTTTTATAATTCAGTAAAGCACTTCTCTTTCTTCACTTGACAACTTTTTCATTCAGATGCTGTAAGCCTACAGTAGCCTTGACTTTTCTCATGATCAAAGCAGATCCATATTCATATTATATATTTGCAGAATGATTTGTTAATACCAACAGCCAACATTTAGAACATACTGTGAGTTATCTGTACATATACACAAAACTGACCGATGATTACGGTTTTGCTCCATTGCTTTGGCTTAATTTATAAATAACTTACAAGCTAATTTCATGTTTCTCCAACTAATAACAATAATATATTAGTTATTTTGCATTCCATTTGCATTAGTTCCTGAACGGCCAAAATATGTCCTCAGCTGTTATGAATTCCGTATGCATAGAGTCACTTCAGACCTTTATCTTTACTGTACGTTTAACTGTGTTGTAAATTTATTTTCAAATGCATTTTTTAAAAAATGATCCCACACTCTTATGTTTTTACAAAGCTAAGTTCAATCTGAAAAAAGGGAGGAAATGTGGCTGAATGGATGTTTCAGGACAATATGGCAGCAACATCATGGGTTCCACAACATATTCCCATAAATGGGCCTAATGCCTTGGATCCCTTTCTTCAGAAAGATCATCCAGAAAAGAGGAGCATGGCTTGTTGAAGTATCTAATTGTGTGGGTCAGATTTCACTGCTCTGATGTCATCAGTCAGTGGTTTGGCGTCCACCTAAGGGTGTTGAGAGGGTTCACCACCATCACATCCTTAAGTCTGATTGAGGAATTTGTCTCAGCTTAGATGTCAAAGTACATAACCGTAGACCATTAGACCAAATGCTGCATGTGGCACATCAGGAGAAACGTGCAGGGATGCATACAGCACACTAGTACTGCTGTAGAGAATATCAGGTGTGAGGCAGATGAAGATTCGTGACAGGATTGTTATAATGCTCTGTGACTCAATTCTAATGTGCAGCACTGTAATTTTGTGCGTACTACGATTTTGTGTTGCTACCGTATAAATTTGTGATATTTGAGATATATTTTTTTTGACAGTATGTAGAGTAGTTTTGCTAAAACATTACAGTACATTCAACATAATATACAATCCAATTTTCAGCTTTTCCCTCAGTTTGACAGCATCAGCGTCCTGTGTTGAATTTAAACATTACAAGACAATAACTGGTTTCCACACATTAATGAAAAAGTAAGACTTCCACTGACAAAACAGCTAAACATTTTAAGAAACTTGATTTACACGATCTTAGTGGAACATTTCATTCTGCTCTTTGAATTCACACATCCTAAATGCTTTGGGTGGGGTCTTTTCCTTTGTTCATGAACTGAAGTGTTGTGCTGTATGTGACAAACACATATTAGGCTGAGGAATAATGATGATGTTTTAAGACTATAAGACCTTAAACTGCAACTGCAACTCTCACCACCTTGTTGTCACACTGTTGTATTTCAAAAACAAGCAGCGCCCTCTGCTGTTGACTCCACATACTGCTCCCATCACAGCACAGCAAGGGTAAGAAAGAAGCAGTAGAGCTGATAAAAGATTGTCTTTAATGTTTGGCATCATTAATGAATTCCATACCACAGCAGTTATGGGAGTAGGAAAACCACTTTAACAACCAAACACTGTTTGATCATGCTAACACCATATGTACAGGAAAGCACATTGAAAAGTGTATAAAGTATTTATATGAGAAGACTCAAAGTCAAGAACGGTGGAAACAGCCACAGTCTAATGGATTTGTCCTTTTCCAAACACTGATTATAGATATTTATCAATTACATTGATCTCTGGAGTACATGTATATACACAAAACGATGATAAACCCTTTTGGGGCATCTTCAATAATTCTCAAAAATATTTCACAATACTGCTGTATGTACAATAACAGAATTTACATTGAAAAATTCTAGTTCCTATATTTTGAGTATCACTTCAGTCACCAGTTAGCCTCAATGCCATCAAGTACACAGAGATACTCACACACTGTATATGCCTAACCTCAGGTTCATCTCCATACAAAGTACAGCAGCCTATGCAGGACCTGGGCCTTCTGTCTTGGTTTCTGAAACATGTTCACACAACTGATGATCTCACATAGAAAAATAGATGTTGTCTAGTCAGCTGACAACTTGATGTACAGTAACACAAAGCATCCACCTGCAAAAAAAAAAAAACAACCAGGAAAACAAGTAATTGTTAAAATATTAGCTATATCCTTCCAACCCCACTACATCACAATAAACAGCGCTGTCGTTCTGCTCCACAAATAGTAAACCTCGCTCTCTGTTCTTCTGAAACACAGCATCAGTTTTCACACAGCAGAAGGTGATTGAGAAAGAGTCGCAGGCAGAATAAGAAATATTAGCGCTACAAACCAAACAACAATCTGAAACCAAAGCTGGACGAAACCATACAAAAACATCACTAGGTAGATATCTTTTCATCCTTCAGGAAGCGTATAGTGAGCAGAATGAAAAGGAGAGCGGCTGTCACTAAACAAGCTTCTCACAGTCCGGATGAGAGGTCAAACTGCATTTGAGTGCACTTAAGGCAGGTAGGCGATTCCAACGCTGTCTGAGTAGGCTCCTCAATTGGCCACTCAGCAGGCGGAGATCTAGACAGTGTCATCAGACGCAATGCCACTGCAGCTGTCCAGGTTCAGCCCTCACTGCTCAACATAGTCTGACAACCATACAGGGAAGGAAAAAGATGGCGGGAAAAGGAGAGAGAGCTTGGTTCGTTTTCAGTGTCCAGCAGGTGTTTGAGGTGTGAAGTGGAAAGTCTTTGTTCTGCCCCTTCTTCGTTCACTGTGAAAGTGAAACATGACAGGTGCAGGGCCTGTCTGTCATTGTCTTCAGTCTGCCAAACACTCTCATTCCTCTCTAGATACCGTTGTCACATAAAGAGACAAAAAGAGACTTCTTCAACATAGACTGAACTTAAAGCACTTGAACAAAAACCAAGATTGCAGCTTGTGCATTACAAATAGAACATCTCATCTGAATACATTCACGTAGGTTTCCATACTCATGGTATGGATGGAAAATCGTTAAGTTCATGTCCCTTGAGATACCGGTCCAAGAGGACAGCTGCAAGTCCAATCTTAGACACCTGTGATGTATGACAGCTCAGCGGCAATACATGTTAGAGTGCGCAGTTTGATATGATTCACTATTAAGGAGCACTTAACAGTGTTTTGAAAATCAACAATATAAGCCTTTGAAATATAATGTAGCAAATTTATCAAAATAATAATTCGTATATATGAAGCATTAAAGCAGAGAAGTCACTTGACAGTGAATTATAACCTTCTGTAGTCGCCTTGTGTTGTGAAAATGGCATGAAAAGCTAAATTAACAGAGTTCAGAGCTTATATCGCACCTGGGATCATGTTTGTTTATGATCGCGGTTGTCATATATCACAAAACTGTTTTCAAATGAAAAAACATGCTCACAGACAAGTTGTACAATTGTGTACAATCAATATCAATTTTGGAATAAAGTTAATCTCTTGCTGTTCAGCAGATCATATTCTTTTAATAATGAGAGGCCACACAGAGCAGTGACGGCAGTTGTGCCTCAGACTGTAGATTCACAAGGGTTTACTCCTTCTTTTCTTTCTTTCATGTGCATTGAAATTAAAACACAGAGCAAGAAGGGTCAAATGAACACACTCCACCACATTACACCAGACTCTTTCTACTACTGCTCCTTTAATTCAGTGCACATGAAAAGAAGAATACAAGAAGACAAAAGCTCTAAATGAAATAAAGCTGGAGCCTCCGCTTCACTGTGTCTCCTCATGCTCCTCACTGATACATTGTTCCCAGGTGTGTTTCCCCTGGTCCTCTCTGTGGCCGTGTGGGGAATGGAAGATCCTGCGGGGCAGCGGGATGGGCTGAGGTGCCAGCTCCTCTTCTGGGATGCAGCCCTCTCTCAGATAAGGTTTAGGCGGCACAGCTGGAGGCTGAGGCCTGCGGTAAGGGATGTGGTGAGGGCCGTGAGCAGGAGGGTGGTGGTGAGGTGGTGGCCCATGGGAGTGGTTGTCCAACCCAGGGTGGGCATGAGCATGAGGGTGCAGGTGGGTATGTGGGTGTGAGGCAGGGCTACGATAGTGGAAGGGGCGAACCGGGTCCATGGAGTCGATTTCTGGTCCGCCATAGTGGAGGTGCATGTAGGGAGAAGCCAGGTACTCATCAGGAGGGGACCACAGATGACTGGGAAGAGGCTCCAAGGCATCGTTCCTGATAGGGCCAGGGTCTGGATACTGACCTCCAAAGTTACTCTCACTCAGGGAGGAAACCCCGCTGCTGGCGCTGCCTGACAAAGTGGAGTTACTGCCCCCCAGAGCTGACTGAGGACTGGTGGGGGAGCCAGGAATTGGGTGGAGAGGAGACTGTGAAGACAAAACAACAGCAGGAGAGGCAATGGGTGTCATGGGTGTATTTCTCACAGAGTGCCAGATGTTGTCAGAACAACTTTTAACACTTCTCCTGCTGCCTTCACATGTTATCCGAAATATTGGAAGTATATACTGCAGATGAATTACAATAAAGGTTCATTATGGCTTTGTAATTATGACTTGACTAATAGAGTGACTAAAGTATAACATTGTATTAGTGTATATTTAACAAATATACTGCATGAAATGACAAGTTGGAAAATATGAGCTGTTATGAAAACACTGTTGCCAAGGCTGAATATTTCATTTTTTTCATTTAAAATGTTTTTTTCAACATAATATTTTTTTAACCATGAACACATTTCAAAGCTTCCACACATCCAAAGATGGTTGATAAAACACATTCCCAGATTGAAATTTCTTATTTAGCTGTTTAATGTTGAATGACTTTTTAAATCATAAATCCTAATGAGCTAATTCAAGTCTCATCATGGCTGCATTGGCCAGTTTGAATTGTAACCCCTGTTGCTGTTGTGCTTGTAGATGTAGTAATTCTGGAGACTAATTAATAGTCTATGCACTTCTATTTGGATATTAGAAATGTTTATCTACCAGTCAGCCCATTCTTATTGTTATAGCCTGGCATTATACCTAAATAAAAAACCTGACATATCACAGAAATTATTATCTTGAGCCACATTTTCATTGATTGGCTATGGTCTGTTATTAAAGATGTCAGGTTATGATTTGCTTAAACAAGAAAACCTGCAAATACTTGATCCCTGCGCTGTTTACAGGTCTGTTCATAGCATGATTCATAGTGTAGCAAATGGCTTCATAGACCAGGAAATTATCTGTAAAATCTACTGGTAATTGTAGACAAACCACCTAATTATTATTTGTTGATAATCAACATTTATGTATGTAAATACATAAACAAAATATTCTTCTGTAGCATTTTTTCTATAAATAATTACCAGAAAGGAAGTGCCCTCTTTTGTGGTTTGAGTACCTGGCCCTCAAAATGCCTGTGCAGGGTCCTGACTGTGTGTGACATGAAGTACATCTGAACATCTGAGTGACGTTTGTACCTTTCGAAGAGAACGGACAGGCAGGGCAGGGGGAGGTTCGCTGTTCTGGTGGTGAAACGCGTCACAGTGCATCAGAAAATGTCCTGCATAAAGTCAAAATCCAGATTATATTACCATAAAATACCAGATTTCTTAATACCAAATAATTCATAATTGTGGTAAGACAAACTACCTGGTGGGAAGGACCTGGGTGGGACAGGGGGCATCATTACCCCTCCAGTAGAGGCTGGCATGTAGGACACCTGCTCCCTGTTCTCTCCATCCAGACTCCAGCTGTTTGGAGCATTGGAAAATACTGGGGAGGGCAGGGGTGTACATGAACACATCAGCACACTCTGCGGTACACTTTACTTACATAATACATTTCAGCTTGTTTGTGAATTACCTTTCTCTGGTAGATTCATATGAGGATCAGCACACGGCTTACAAGGGCTAACTTGCTGTAGTAAGGCACGCTGCATATGGTTGTTCTGAAAAAACGAAGCAAAAAACACAGTTGCAAATCATTCATAGTTTTGGTGGTAAAAAGTCTTACAGCAAACACAGTTCACAGCTCTGTCCACCTGTCCGTTCTCTGCCATGTTGTAGTACATGGAGTTGTTGGCTCTCTCACGATGAGATGGCAACAGTATCATCACTTCCCGGTTGTGTTTGGCTTTATCAGGCAAAGATGGAGATCCTAAACAGAGAAAACATGAAAATGTACTATTTCTAATAGAGATGTTTTACTGTCTGACAAATAAAGATATTTCATACCTTACTACATTGTACATACACTGCTCAAAAAAATAAAGGAAACACATAATCATTCCAATGTAAGTCCATCACACTTCTAGGATATTAACCTGTCCAGTTAGGAAGCAACACTGATTGTGAATCAATTTCACCTGCTGTTGTGCAAATTGAACAGACTACAGGTGGAAATTAGAGGCAATTAGCAAGACGAACCCTATAAAGGAATGGTTCCACAGGTGGTGGCCACAGACCATTTCCCTTTCCGTATACCTTCATGGCAGATTTTTGGTCACTTTTGCATTTTGCCAGTGTCCTCACCACTAGAGGTAGCATGAGGTGGTGTCTGCAACCCACAAAAGTTGCTCAGGTAGTACAGATCATCCAGGATGGCACATCAATGCGCACTGTGGCAAGAAGGTTTGCTGTGTCTCTCAGCACAGTGTCAAGCATGGAAGAGATACCAGGAGACAGGCCTGTACACCAGGAGACGTGGAGGGGGCCATAGCAGGACAACAACCCAGCAGCAGGACCACTATCTGCTCCTTTGTGGAAGGAGTAACAGGAGAAGCACTGCCACAGCCCTACCAAATGACCTCCAGCAGGACATTAATGTCCATGTTTCTGCTTAAACTGTTAGAAAACCATGACCCAAAGCCATGAGAGTGGTATGAGGGCCCAAGGTCCACAAGTGGGGCCTGTGCTCACAGCCCAACACCGTGCAGGCTGATTGGCATTTGCCAGAGAAACACCAGGATTGGCAGATTCGCCATTGGTCCCCTGTGCTCTTCACGGATGAGAGCAGATTCACACTGAGCACATGTGACAGACGTGACAGAGTCTGGAGACGC
>OMLM01012261.1:0-26320 GCA_900302695.1 Helostoma temminkii
AGCATGACCGGTTTGGCCGTGGGTCAGTGATGGTCTGGGGAGGCATTTCCTTGGAGGGCCATACAGACCTCTGTGTGCTAGCCAGAGGTGCCCTGACTGCCGTTAGGTACCGGGATGAGGTCCACAGACCCATTGTAAGACCATATGCTGGAGCAGTGGGCCCTGGGTTCCTTCTGATGCATGACAATGCTAGGCTTCATGTGGCTGGAGTGTGTCAGCAGTTCCTGTATGATGAAGTCATTAATGCTATGGACTGGCCTCCTCGTTCCCCAGACCTAAATCCAATTGAGCACCTCTGGGACATAATGTCTCGTTTCATGCACCGACGCCACATCGCAACACAGACTGTCCAGGAGTTGACTGATTCCCTGATCCAGGTCTGGGAGGAGATCCCTCAGGAGAACATCCATCGTCTCATCAGGAGCATGAACAGGCATTGTATGGAGTGAATACGGGCATGTGGAGGCCACACACACTACTGAGCATCACTTTGAATTGTCTTGAGGAATTTCAACAGAAGTTGGATCAGCCTGTGATCTGACTTTTCCACTTTTATTTTGAGTATGATTCTGAATCCAGACCTCCATGGGATAATGATTTTTATTTCCACTCCATCATTCTTATGTTATTTTGTTCTCAACGCATTCCACTATATAATGAATAAAGATTTTCAGCTAGAACATTTCGTTCAACGTTGTTTGTGTTGAATGTGTTGTTTAAGTGTTCCCTTTATTTTTTGAGCAGTGTATATTAGGTCAGGGTGTCTCCAACAATCTGTAGAATCTGAGGAATAACAAATTCTAATCCCTGACCAGTAAAATGTCAAAAGTTGTTCAGCATTAACAGTAATCAAGGCAAGAATTTAATATTTTTTTAAACAAATGGGATTGAGCTGTGAAGCATTCCACCCAGGGCTGTACTCTCATGACAGGTGACTGTCGAGACCAAAGGTGTTGACTTGGTTGTTTGGCTTTAACAATACAATTCTTAAACTGTGAATATCAGGGACATGTATTCATTGGAATGCCCTCAGTAAAAGCATGTGGGGCTCCTCCTGATTCATCTTGATGAAGAATGGTAAGGTTACAGCTCTCACAGGAATGTATGCAGTCACAGGACAGTGTGGAATGAGTTTTTATGGTATAACCTTGGCACTAGAAGTATAAAAGATGCCATGTGTACTCTGTTGTCAAAAGCACACCTATTTTAAATTAAAATTTGATGTGTAGGACACCTTTCTGGACAACATTTTTGAGGAAAGTATCACACAAGTTTTCCTGAGACTTGTTACTTTTTTTTCAGCTACTGATTTTTTATTTATAAGACAGAATAACACTAAACAACAAGATTAAAATCCCCATTCAAAGACTGACACCAGAAAAATATTTGGTGGTATTTTCGCCAGCCAGTGTTAAATTTGGTAGTGAAAACCAGACGAGATCATAAAAAGTAGCCTTCAAAAACTATGAGTTTTTATAATGTCACAGACAAATGAACAGAACCCATCTCAATGCAAAGTTTTCTTCAATGGCCCGAATCATCTTTGGAATCACAAACTGCTTCTTGATAAGTAAACAGTTTCCCTCATAGCCATTCACAGCCTCTGCACTCAAAATTATTCAGTACTTGATAAAGCACTCTTTTATTGTTATAACCTCATGCAAACGCGATTCATAGCCAGGCACTAGCTTCTGGCAGCTCTTCTAAGGAATCTTAACCCATTCCTCATGTGCAATGGCCTTCAGTTCATCAATATTCTTGGGTTTGCATGCTGCAACCACCTTCTTCAAATCCCACTGGAGATTTTGTTAGGGGTTCAAATCAGTTGTCCTTCCAGGACTTCTTCAACCAAGCCTGTAGCAACTGTTCAACTTTGAACTCACAAACTGTGACAGCCAACAGTGACTGCATTAGGACCCGGATAGTTTGCCATTTTGGAGGGAAAAATGAATTCCCAGGTTTGTCAAGGTAACAGGATAATGTCAGATTGGCTGTCTGCAAGCTGAAGCTCAGTAGAAGTTGGGGTTATGCCCTTGAGTGTTCAAGTAAATCTAATACAGAATAGCTTTGGAGACAAAACTGCCTACTGGATTGAGTCAGTCAAAATCCAGATCTTAACCCAATACAGATGCTGTGGAATGGCCTCTAGAGCCCTTCACACCAGACATCCTGAGAATATGGCTGAGCTAAAGCAACTTTGTGCAGGTCTAATCCACAACTATAGGAAGTGTTTGGTTGAGGTTACTGCTGCCAAAGGTGGTTAAACCAATTATTAAAACACAATTTTACTTACTTTTTACACAATAACTCTGTACATTTGATGGGTGTGTTCAACAAACACCTGAAATATCATGTTTTATTAGTTTAGAAATATTGTGTTGGTAGATATTTGTGACTTTGGTGAAGATCAGATCCCATTTAATGAGCAAAATTGAGGAAAATTGCAAATGGTTCACTTATTTTTTCTTGCAACTGTACATTCATACATTCAACTGTGTTGCATACTTGCAACTGTACATACATTCACTCATTAGAACAAATTGTATGACAGTAAAAGTTGAGCGGAATGAGTGGAAAGGCCACAATGTAAATATAGTAACAGTACTGGCACATATATTCATTGATGCATGAACAAACTTTCAAAACACACCCTCCCTTGAGATGCTACTGAATCTTAGCTGCATCATCCGTGATGGTTTTAATCCTAATCCATCTTTCTAGCAAGGCATGCTTGATGAACTTGCTGTGTCTATGCAGACAGTTCCTGTGTATATTATTGTTCATGCGTTTATAGATGCCCAACACAAACTGGCCTGTACTTGGAAAAACTAAAAATATGCAGACACTTTTTTCCCTGCAATATGTAAATCTCCCACACTTTCATAGATTTGCAGTAGAGCTGTTCCACGATAGTCTTCACCTGAGCAGGAATGTTTAGAAAACTGCAACATGGCTAAAAGCAAACTGTTGTTTCTGATCTGAAGAACAGATGCTATAAATCCACTGGAGAGGCTGTCACTTGTTTATGTTATTTCTTGAGTCATCTCAACATGGTTTTAAAAGCACATAACTGGTCTAGAAGACACAACGGAAATGAGGAACAAGGTTAGAGCACTGGGAATTGAAGCAAAATAACAACTATGTACTCCAAACCAGATGTTTTGGAGGAAAAAAGAAAATCATAATATACATTTTCCACCAGGGGGCAATGTTGGTCTACAAAAGCCACAGCTCTGCCTGGGAGGGAAAGGAGAGCACCTGACACTGAGCTTGTCTTAGCCATGTGGGTCATACGAGTTCTGCTTTTTAAAGAGCTCAACAATGAACAGTGATGGGTAGAGGGGAAAGAATAACACAGAAATAAAAAGCCATGCCAAGCAATCAGAGTGAAAAATGGTTGTTCTGAAAATCAGTGGAATGAAGGAGGATTTAATGGAAAGGGAAGGTCTGAGCCAGGGAGCTGTTACGATTCAAAGATGCTTTGAAATAATTACATATTCAGTACAAAGAGGTGTTAATTGTGCATATTCACACAATTCTCTGCTGATGTAACATCACTGTCACCTTTGGACATCAAGTAATAGCATGCTGTATAAAAAGCCAACCTAGTATGGCACATGGAAATGTGGTGCTTTTTTTTATGGATGTGAAAAACAAAATGGCATAAAACGGGCGCAGTTCCTGTCATGTTATTTAAAGACTCGCCTGATATCAGTAGATATTTGATAATATTTCCTTCTATCAGAAATAACGAAGAAATTTGGAATATCTATTTTTATAATGTGAGGTTCATTATGTTCATATTGTCAATGCAAATATGTGGTCATGTAAACACTGGTTAATATTTAGTCTGTGGAAACTACTATAAATGAATAAGCTACAAAAAATGTCCACTGAAGTGCAGACCGAGGAATGAAACTACAGATGTTGTCTTGGTGTTCAACAATATGTTTGGCAGCAATAATTTACAAGCTATATAAATAGACTTGTGGCTTAAAGGGCGACTTTACCTATTTTCAGCTTGCTTTTTATGGTTCATGTATATAAATGGTATAAAAATACAGAAAATTAAAATGTCTATCAGTTATTATATAAAAAACTCATCTGGATCATATGATGTTATCAGCAGGAATTCTGCAGCAGCTGGCCAGTACAACCTCTGTAGTATGAATAGTCTATACAGCCAGATGAGCAGAAAAACTCATCTGAACTGGAAAAAAACTCTTCCTGGAGCAGTTTTTCAGCAAGAAGAAGAAGAATAAGAATATTTTAATATTGCAAAGGCAGAGGGAAGTTTAATACCATTCATATCCTCAAAGTAGAACCATATGAAGTTGCCCTTTAACTACTGATGATTATGATGAAAGTCACAGAACAGAAGAGGAAGGTACACAGATGGGAAGACTCACTCCTCTAGTGAGATGTTGGAGTAGAGCACAGGGTTGATGGAGGAATGAGGACCAGGCGGGCTGCTGGACACAGGCTGGGTTGTTGTTTCAACTGCCACCTGCCTCTCTGGTAGCGAAGTCTGTGGAACGATTTCCAGTACTGCCCAGCACCTGAAACACATACACACAGGTTACTTATCTGGAAATTCAGTTAGTAAAAACATCTGCATAAAAGGCTAATAGCAATGAGGCTTCACCTCATTAAAGAGCATAAGATTTGATGTTCTGCCACCACCAAGCATGCATGGTTGTGGCACTGATATTGTTGTATGTTCATATTCCAATGGACATCAGCACAAGCATTTCCAGAGTTTACAGAGTATGTACATGAACACACATTTTATATCCATCTGATATCTTAAAGGGAAGAGGAAGTTTGATGACATGAAAAGATGAGGCCCAGATCTTTTCCTCAGTATTTGGTGGAGACCAAAACTAAGCTAAAAGGACAGTGAAATCTGGGTCTCACGAAGATGAAGAAAAAAAAAAAAAAAAAAAAGAAAAATAGCTAATCAGATCTGACAGCCATTTTGTCTACTTTCACTTTGTGTTTGATGATACAATACTGGTACCAATACTGGTGGAATTATGTACAAAGTAAAGAGTTAACTGAATTTAGCAGGTTTTCAATGCTACATGCGCTCTAACAAGTTGCAGAAACAAATGCAGAAAGCAAGGCAATGTTCACAGTTTGAGTTCAAGTCTAATTGTCCCTTTGCCCAAATGATGTTTTGAGAACATGTTTTGAGATGTTCTGTCAAGTGCCCATTTGTTGAAGAGCACATTTAAAAATCATGCCTTTTTGCTGAAAAACCATTGTGTAGCAGGCCAGACCTCTTGCTGTTTCTCCCGTATCCATACTATGTTCTAGTAACTCAAAACCAACCATGTGTTAAATGTACTATTAATTTGGCATCATAATTTTTCTGGCTGTCAACTGTGCCACTAGGCTGAAAAATGTAATCTGGCTATAACCCGTATCTGCAAACAGTGGAAAGATAGATTCATGAATCAAGACTGATTGACATAGGGCAGAATTGTTTTTCCAGACTGCAGTTGCCGTTATCTCAACTTACCTGTCAGAACATTTGGATGTGTTGTCTTCAAATATCCTTACATAAGTACTGAAAATCTTCTCAAACAAGCTGGCATAACAAAACACCATCTATTGTGAGTCTTGCTAGAGGCAACCTCATGTCCCTCATGTCTGTCAAACATAGTTTCAAGAAGGCCTTATAGAAAATAGGCTTGCTGTCTCAATAATAGCCTCTCAAACTTCATCTGCTGACGAGGACTAAAAAACTCCAGAACAGCTTGTTCTTAAGTTTTGGTGAGATTTTATACCTGCTTCCAAGGTCAACAATAAACATTCAGTCTCATCTGGATTCATAGTGCATCATAATGACAGACTGCATACCATTCTCATTTGATGATTCACACATTAGATTGCATAACAACATAATGCATATAACTGAGCCTCATGTCAACTGCTACTTCAAATGTGCCATCATTAACGGCTCAGATGTGTCTAAAGAGATGATAACGGTTGACCAGAGTTCCCAAACAGAAGGTTCTACGCAGAGATTTCACCTTGGATTTTGTGAAGGTGTTTAAATCTGGTGAAAATCTGCCTGAGAATCCTTTAGAGTACAGCCAGTCTCTGAGGTTTTTTTAAAAAACAAAAACAGGAGACTGAGAAACGGAGTATGAATCACAAGTTCTTTGAAACCAAAGGCCATAAAGTTAGGCTGCAGGAGAGACGATGCAAGTTACGGGCAAGTAAATCCTCTTCTCTGCGGCACTGGCTGTTGGTCTCTTTGAATCGGCAGTGCAGAGTGCGGCTCTGAGAGATTTATCCATTCATTTGTTGTGGCTACGCTTGAATGCACCCAACAACACACCATTTCTATTTTATTCTACTACTCTTTCACTCTGCTGGGTGGCTCAACAGAATTATGTCCCCAGCGATAATTATCAATCAAAATTATGGTCTGAAAAATGGAGCCGGAGGAAACTGCTCACCGGGACATTGAGAAGGAACAGGGCCCCAAAGAGAACAAGTGGGAACAGAGAGAAAGCAAAAGGGGAGATATGACATATATCTGTGCACTCTAAGATAATTCTAGTCAAATTATTCTAACAGACTATGCTGAACATTTTTTGATTAAAATGCTGAAAAAGAAAACCGAGTATGACAGCTTAGCATAGTAAGTATGATGCACAAAACGAGAACCTACTTCAGTTCTCTGGCACATCTCATCAGAATACTCACAGCGTTTACACCTGCATGTGTTGAAAGTCGCACATGAACATGAGGATGGGTGTTTTACCCTTTGCTTATGAAGTTTAGCACTCTCAGAATGTTTAGCAAATTTTTAAATTTCCATGTCGATCCCCAAAGTTGGAAGTCTGCAAAGGCAGAAAATGCTGCAAGTTTACACTTTTCATTTCACACTTACATTTTTTCATTTGTTTTTTTGCGTGTTTGACTGGTGGTGTTTTTTGTGTACACCAGTCAAACCTTTGGACACATGTAGAAAAAAAAGCAGATTTTATAACATCTAATTGATCAGAAATACAGTGTTAATGCTGTGAATGACTATTGTAGGTGGAAACTGCTGTTTTAAAAGGAATATTTACATAAGCGTACAAAGGCCTGTAATCAGTCTTCAAGGGTATTAATTTAAAAGGAAAACTGATCATTTGAAAACCTTTTTGCAGTGATGGTGACAGAGCTAAAAAAATTGATCTTTGTGTCCAAACGTTTGACTGGGGGTGCATCTTTAGGATTGTATTGAGATACTATCCCAGAAGAAGCAACTGGACAAGTTTCTTAGTTCTTGAAAGAACCAGTAGACAAGTCCAGTAGCAACTTAACAGAACCTTTGGGATAACCATAACCTGGATGACTTAAAACCTTCACAGATTGAGATACTAGTTTCAGCGTATCAAATCTTTTCAGCCTCACGTCAAGAAGCTCCACCTATGTATTTACAGCTGGTCCCATATACGGATCAGACATAATTACTGTTTAACTGTGGAAAGGTTGTTCTTTACAGTTAAGACATATGTAGAGCTCAGTTAATACAAAGCCCATGTGAATAGAACACTTTGTGTAGTGTGTAATGTCTTCCTGTGCTGTGGTTTTCATGATAAACTATAAGTAACTATAAGTTAAGTATAGTTTCTGTACTGCTTGTGGTGTCCAGCAGGCTCTGTGCATGTTGTGGGAGGATACAAAGCCTGTTCACAGTGAGTTGAAATAACTGAAATGTTATCATGAATCAATAAAAGGAGCTCCCCTGTGTAAAAACCTGCCATTATGGAGCACTGCTTTGCCACACAACACTGCTTTCAGAATATACTGTGTAGGTTGGACACAAAACAAAAACTAGAGCCTGAAGCTCATACAGTAAATCTCAGCGAAGCATCCCGGAGGAGAGAGACTTATTGTGGAGAGCTGCTCTAAGTTGTTTTGCCAGCAGCTGATCAGTAAAGTACACCAAAGGTCAGATACAACAGATTGTTGGGCGCACAGCTCAGTGAAATGTGTCATGGGTGTGCAGGTCATGCAGCAGTACAACAGAGCATTTTCTTTCTTTGCTTCTAGTTGAATATCTGCTTACTTCTTCATTTTACCTTTTCACATCTTGTCAATGATGAAGGTGAAATTATTTTACAAATCAGCTGAAAGAATTGTCAGAGATTGCAGAGTGAATTTAATCAAAGAGGCTAAAAAGCTAAACCAATACAGGAATGATCAGTTTTGATGAACATTGCAACACATATACAGCACCTGCAGCTTTTGCATTAAAATCACAGTGTTGCTCCAAATGAAAACTGTTAGTGTCAAAGCATCTTTTGGGACACCATACAGTTTTAGTTTGGTGTCAGTCTTGCTGAGGAGGGGAATGGTACTCAGTGCACAAACAGAAAGACCTGTACAGTTACACTGGTGCTCCTATTATCTTGTTCACCTGATTTATATCCCTGTAGGCTAAATAATAAAACACTTATCTGTATAATGCAGTACAATTCAACAGCAGCACAACCTACAGCCTCCAAAAATATTATATAAGTGTTTCAACAGGCCTTTAATATGGTTTGAATACAATCTTATTATTGTAACCTTCATGAAGAAGGATGTATCACAGGATCATTGGATTATACTTCATTAGTTACAGGCCAGTGCACATAAACTGACAAGTGCTATGGCAGCATGAAACAGACTGTGTCATATCTTTGTCTAAATGTATTCATTTCAACGTGCATATATGACTAATGGATATTGAAACCTAAAAAAGTACATGTAGTAACAAATACAGTAATGTCTAAAGAAAGCTTGATTAATAAAGACATTCAAAGATGGCAGCGTAAGAGAATAATGTGCTCACCACAGGATATTGAGGACGGTGCAGGTTGTCAGACCTCCAAGAACTGCTCTTCGAAACCACAGGATCTGCACATTAACAAAATTACACTACCAACATCCTGCTCAGGAAGAGTACCAGAAACATTTTAAAACCAAAATGCACCTTATCATTCCAGTCTCTATTTAAATCCAGGCATTTGTACTGAACTGAGGAATATTGAATACAACTCTTTAGCTTCATTCACTACAGCTTTTTCTATTTTCAAAAAGGAAACAGCCAAGGGATATGAGTAGAGACTGTAATATATTCAAAATCAATACATCAAAGAAATGAAGACACCATATTTCCATTTCACTGTTCTATATCCTTTGACCTTTGATCCTGCTGCAAACTTTTTCTGCAAACTTACTGGAGCAACAAGCTGTTCTCATCTCAATATGCTCAAGTTCTAATACTAGGAAATATGCATGCGTTTGTGTTAAGTTTTACTTAACTGCATTTTTCTGTAAAGGTCTTCTATCCTGTGTATTTGATGTTAATTATTATCTGTTGTTGAGTCATACTATTATACTGTATATTGAGGACACAGCAGCTGTCTATTTGTCGACAGCATTGTTTTTTCCTGTAATGTCCTTTTTTAGGGATAATGTCAGTCCAGTATCTGGACACTTGCACATTTTATGTGACAGAGGACCACAAGTCTTGGATGATGGATGAAAATCATTTTCATGGTGAAGAAAAGCCCTGGTCTTCCCCTGTAGGCTTCACAGAAACGTACAAAAAGAAAGCAGCAGAGATCTGGGAGAAAATTCTATCAACTGATAAAATCTTGATTAAAATGATGAGAAGAAGGAAGTGTGGAGAGATAAAGGAATGGGCTAGTGACCCAAAGCACCACCTCATCTGTCAAGCATAGTACTGGTTTTGTTCTGGCGTTGACATGCATGATGACTAGTGGCTCCTGATCTGAGTTTGACTGGGCTGCATCCACTAAAGGCAGAGAGACTCCACAATACAGAAGAGCTGAGGCTGGTTGCAGTGAAGATCCGGTGATTTGCAGTGACTTCAGGCAGTCAATGACTTCCACGTTTAAAATATTAAACATGAGGATTCTGTTTGACTTTTGTGTCCAGTTACTTTTCTTACAATAAATAGACCATGTGCCAAAAAAGAGCTCAGACACCACCAAAGGGAATCCGTTTCTGCTATTTATATTCAATTCCAAGAATTTAATTCAAGCTCATTTCAATCATGTTATGTCTCCACAAAATGTACAAAATTAGATTTTTCCAAAATGCAATAAATAAAATCTTTGTTAGTTTTCAGCATATCTTTTTAGCTGTGTCTACATTTGTTGCAATAGTCTTTATTGTTAATAACACTCAATTATAATC
Source organism: Helostoma temminkii (assembly GCA_900302695.1). Lineage (NCBI taxonomy): Eukaryota > Metazoa > Chordata > Actinopteri > Anabantiformes > Helostomatidae > Helostoma > Helostoma temminkii. The sequence continues at coordinate 10,216 of OMLM01012261.1, forward strand.
AGATGATAATCAGCTTCAGCACAACAAAGCAAAATTTTCCCAGTGACAGTGGAAACGTGAAATCTTTTCATAATACTACATACTGTAGATGATAAAAGCAACATACTGTAGACGACTAAAGCTCACTAAGGCCTTTCTGTCTTTCACTGCCCCCAACACGTTATAGTCTTTCAGTGTGTTAATGTTAAAGAATAACAGTGGAGTGCCTTCTACGCTACTTCTGAATTCCGCACACTGAGTCTACAGATTATCAGGACGTAGTGGAAGACTAGTTTTACCTGTGTTCTGTTGTGTGAGATCTGTGCGAAAAGCAGAGGCATCACATTCACAATCCCTCCTGTTGAGACAGAAACAGAACGGCAGGTCGATCACAGACTGTTTGATAACTGCCTCTTTACTTTTTTTTTTAACCACATAAAGACAAACCTTTATGAAAATTGTATTTGCCATCGTCATTCACCTGCCACATCCATGTTAAACAGGTTTATGTAAATAGCAGATAGACGGCTTGAAAGGCAATCCTATTAGAGCTACCGTAACATACTGTAGCTGGAAAATAAACCACATTCAATAAATTACATAAATTATGAATCATTTATTGATATTAAAATTATAATAACATGGTATTGTCCAAATACCATGCAAGTACTGAAAACTGCCAACAACAAATGGTCGAACATGTCAGAAGTAATACAAGATAGAAAACAAATCATCCTTACTTTCCTTAAATACAATGGACAATGATACTGTACGTAAGACTCACTGTACACAGTATTTAAAGGAAATGCAGTAAAACGCCTACACCTGCAATGGTCAAGGTGTCAGTAGGTCCCAACATAGCCTGAATGCTCAATGATTCCAAAGTAAATAAAATCTTTATTTTAATCTTATGAGATGTAGTTCTTTATTCTTTTCCACACAACTAGGAATGACAAACTGCAAAACAGCTGTCATAGCTGGCAGTTTTCATGTGGAAATGGCCTTCAGAAGTAATGAAAGCTGGAAGGAAGTGCAGTCAGAACTGTCATAGAAACGCTAATGAAACAGAGCGATACCCAGTCGTACTGCCACAGCTGATGTGTGACTTCAAGAAGTACTGCTGGTGCTGTAAATCAAAGATTTTGAACAACTGTAGATTTAGACACACCTCTCTGTCTCTCTCTCCATATATTAAAAAGTATTTTGTAGTTGAACAGTGGGTCAGGCCTAGGTGTGACTTTAAATGCATATTTTGAACTTTTCATATCCTATTTACAAACCCCATTTCCAACACCTATAAAACACAAAAAAATTGTTTATGAAATAATCAAGTAATGGTGTTGATGCTGATTCCAAAATTAGCAAGTTAATTGGAAACAGGTATGGGTAACTTGCATACGTGTGAAGGTAGCATCAGCTCAGAGGAATATCAGGACAGCGTCCCAGAAAGCGAGTGGATTTTAAAGCAGGATAATGTCAGGACTCATTCTGCACATGTTAAAACAGTGTGGACTTGTAGACACAGTGTGTGTACTTGATGGCCTGTCTGCTGTGTAAAAAAAGTGTGATTAAAAAGGAAAAACAATGTCCCACACTGCTCATGACTCCTGGCCCCAAGTTTTGAGGGCATCGGGCCTCAAACTCCAAATTTGCTTATATTTACAATAAAATGTTGCTCAGTGAAAACACTGATGTTTTATCCTTTCAGATAAAGTTTCAAACAAATTAACAAACCCACAAATTATAAAAGGTACCAACATACAAAGAATAAGTTGTAAACAATAGAAAGTACTAGTAGCTGAAGTTAAACATTACATGGGTAGACGAGATAGTAGATTTTGGAGAAAATAAAAAAACTGAGCATAGAGTAATATCATAGAGATAATGTCAGAGGACACTGTGACAATCAGTGATAATGTCGGGAGTGTATAGAGTGAAGAGATTTTAACCATAATCATCTATGTGTCCTGACACCACTGTAGCCTCTAACATCCCATGCTGTGGATTACATTAGAGAAAATATGGCATGATGATCAATACGTCATGAAAATCCATCCTCCAGCGTAGTCATGCAACACATATACTGGATCAGTCCATCTACTGGTTTTTGTTAATAGTGGCCTGTGCAATTAAAAATAAAACACCCCCAAACTGTTTGCAGACATAGAGATACAGCAGCTGAAACATCTGATCCTTGACTTTCTGTCCACCTTTTGTTCAAATATCAATAAGCTGCAGTGCAATGTTTTCATCATCAGACTGAAGAAGCTACTTGGATGAGTGAAGAGTTTCAACTGAACAAGAAAAAAGTCCAGCTGCCATGACTCAACTTCCAGATGTTTTCATGTATGATGCAGCTCTGGATTTTGATCCACTTATGTACAATTTTTTGTCCACAATTTTTGTGTTTCGAAAACAATCCTGACTGGTGATCATCCATTTTTGAATTATCAGTGCTGAAAGCTCTTCACAACTTGTGGGCTTCTGTGTGAAACTTGTGTCACTGCCAAATCGTTTAGCCATAACTGTAACTGTAGACCTTCAGATTTGCCTTTACTGCTTGTGTCTAAGTCCTTTGTTAAGCCCTATTATTTCGAATGAAGTGATCTGTGTGTGTAGTGTAGTGTATTTTGCTGGGGCCCATCTGCCATTCTAATTACAGGTGGCAACTGCCTGATGCTTGAGCCAACAGACTGTAAAAAGCAGAATAAAAAATGACATGAAAAATAGGATCGACAGACGGACAAAAACATTAAACAACACTGTACAAAGTTGCTTCTCACCCAGAGCTACTGTGCCCATTAGGAAAGGCTTCCCCATCTGTCTGAAGTCACTGCTGCTCTGAAGGCCAACCTCTGACCCCACTGCAAATGTCACAGCCACCTAAGGCACAAACACACACACACACACAAAGGTCTTCTGTAACACATCTTGTGAGATGGGAGGATGAACATGAGGGTAGATAAACAAGATATTTGTCTTGTCTCTAGCTAATTATACCATGGAAAGGAACACAAACAACACAGGACAGTTGTAGAGACAGACAGGCGTCATCATGGGTGTGACTTTCTCAGACACCCAAACAACGTTGTCTACATTTGTTTAAAATCATTTAAAATCTAGCACAAATACAACTTATCGAGTGCAAGAAATTAAACGGAGAAATTAGTTTTTTCAAAAATAATCACAAATTTTCACATTTTTTTAAACGATTAGAACAGCAGCAAAAAAGACGTGAGAAGTTGTGTAATGCTAAAAAAAACTACCTGAGGTAACATCTCACATGTAATGAGGTTAACTGACAACAGGTCAAGGTCGTGATTGGGTATAAAAAGAGCATCCGAGAGAAGCTAAGGCTTTCAGAATGAAGGATTGGGTTATGTTCATCTCTCTGACGGGATACATGGAAAATAATTCAACAGTGTAAGACTGTTACATATACAGCAAATAAGATCAGGAACTGCAGCATCCACACCTCATTCTGCATTATATTACAGCAACATGGTTCCATAGTAAAAGAGTCTGGTTGCTAAACAGTTTCTCAGTTTCAATATATTTGTAATATTTCAATTAGATTAGAGCTTTTAAATGATTTGTAAGTCACTGCATTCTGTTTTTAGTTAGATTTACCTCTGCTGCTTTGGAAATTGATTAATACATTTGAATTAATGCACTACAGCATGAGGACTCTGGTCACATTTTGTTCTTTATTTTAGTTGAAAAACACTCATCGCACAAGGAGACAGTCAGTTCCATCACCAAGATCAGACAAATGATTAAGACTCTTGTAGACTGATAGCTGAATCATTCAAGGACTTATCGTGTGCAACAACTGTTTCTAGTGGGCAAAGACACATGTAAACACAAAAGATGTACAAAATGCACAATTATTTCACAATCACAGGAAAGGAGGAATGAGAAAAACATGAGTTAGGACTGGAAGCAATGCCAACAGAGGAGAAGAAAAGAGGGAAAAAGTGAAGATGAGGACACAAAATTCAACGAAAGCAATGAAAACGAATCAAAGGAAAGTGGAGAGAAAGAGCGAAAGTGTTGATGACAAGGATGGGGCGATTGGTTCTAATGATTTTTATGGAATGTCCTGTAAAATATTTGCAAAATTATCTCATCATTATTAAGGCTTGGACAAGGCTTAACCGCTAAGTGCTCACACACACATGCACCATAAACCTGACTGCATCCTGTGTCCTTATTCAAATAATTTGAAGGCCCTATACCAAGCTGCAACCTTACTCCGCTGTCATGGGAGCCAGCAGCATTTAAGGTTCAATGACAACTTTATTAGAGGTGAGGGTCTGCAGTCTTAGCCAATTATAAAGCTTGAATAAATGTCACGCTAATTATTTCCAGAAAGCTGTGAAATTGTAGTTGATTCCCCATGAATAATCTACCTTCCAACACAATAACACAGCTCGGTGCCTGAGATTCATTTGAAAGTGTGTGTGTGTGTGTTCTCACCTGAATTTTGTATGTGGGTTGATGTAAGGGCCAAAGCTATTTCACAATAACTTCATAGAGTTTTAATTGAGTTGTAGCTACTTATTTTGTGCTCTATTGTTATTTTATTTAACTGTAGGTTTTTGTGTGAAGCAATCAGGACACAGATTGAGGTCATAGGCATACTAAAGGCCCAAGTGTGCTTGCTCAATCTAATGTGTAGTTTTTGTTGTTTCTGGGTGACCAGTTTAGTTATGACATGATATAAGTGAGACATAACTGTAGCATTATATTGTGAAGATAATACATTCATGTAAATCAAATTCTATAATGCGGAATATGACTCAGCAATGTCCTGATCAACATGTATTTAGTGGTTAGTCTGCAGTTATGATAACTGTAGACTAGTGTATGCATAGACAATGGCAGCATTATCTGCATCACTGTTCATTTTCTTACTGTGCATTTTGTGTAGAGCCTAATCATTCCTGAATGCTAACAGAATTTCTTCTTCTTGAACTATTTTTTCACAACAAGAAAGATCACTGCTACACATCATGGCAGAGAATACCACAATGATGACAGGTATGTAGATATGGGTAGTTGAAATTCAACATGTTTTGCTCCAAAACATTTCACTATCGATGTGGTGAGTCACAGACGCTACTGATATAATCTTATAGTGTCCCTATCAGTCATACGCGCGTTTTCCTCTCTTTGTTTTATGCCACTTTATTTCATATTTGCTGTGTCATTTATTATTTTTTGTTGTCTTATTGTTGTTCTATTTATGTTCTATACTCATGTTAAGCACTTTGTAAAGCAAGTTTAGAAAAAAAGCAACTATACCCCCAACCTAAAAGGTCCAGGCCACTGGATACCTAGATGACATTTTGGCCATTTCACTAATTCTTGCAGACAGACAGCTGCATTCAAAGAGCCAGCTGCATTCAAAGAGCCAAGTGTTGTCCTGAGTCACTTCCACAGTCACCCGTGTGGCTCAGTGTATTCTGCGCACTACATGTACTTTATAACATCTTATGTAAGTATCCTAAATGCTGACCATGTATAGTGGCTCAAAGCCTAATGGCATGAACAATATGTCGAGCTGACAATCCCAAAATTCTGCATGTGTCATTAATGATGCAAAGTTTTGACATGTCACATTATGTGTTATTGTGTCAGAAGCTTCAATTTACTGTGCACTATGGATTTCACTAAGATATGTCTGTTATAAAGGATAAAGTGATACAGTGTGTCCAACCTTCTGTGGTACATGTGAAATGTCTCTGCTAAGCATGTATGTACCATACCTGAGAACCAGGGCAGGTGTTGTCAGAGATACCAAAGTGACCAGTAGGGGAGACTAAAGAGAGACCCTGTAAATTATGCATCTCAGAGAAACATTTGGTGTTGACCACAGACTCCCCAGAATGACGTTCCTACTGTGACTATCATTGTTGCAAACATGCTCTAGGTTCAGTCATCTGAATTGTCTGAAACCCATCAGGTTGCTTACATTAGCTTTGTCTCTTCAGAATCAGTCCTAATCAATAAAGCTGTGCTGGGGAGCTGCTTACATGTCTCCCATTCTGCCTTTCCACACACCTCCAACACTCTTATTTAAACCCTGCTTTTAACATCAGTCAATTTCCTGAGTTGTTTACTGCCATGGCTTCACATTCACTTTTCATAAATTTGGCTTCAAAAGAGTTAGATGTACCAGACTAACTTTGGCTGTATGAAAGTTGTTTTTTAATTTAATTTAATTTTTTATTTTTTGCAGTGGAGAAGCATCTCCCTGAGGCCAGTGTTTGAAAATTGGAATTAATTATGCACAACCTTATTTTATGCTCCTGTGAAGGGGGGCAATCAAAGAGACTCCAAGACTGATTTTATTTTGAGAGTGTTAGGAAATCCTGGTAAATGTTGTGAGAGACATTTCCATATATTTTTTCTTTTTCATTTAAATGTGGAAAATACAGTATGTAGTGTGTATATAATAAATGCAAGGTGTACATCTTAGAACTCTTAACTATGTTGTTAAGGTATAAAATAGTAGCAGCTGTTTGTTCCATTAAACCCGACCTTCTGCTACTCAGCCCAACTCTATGCCTTCACACCCACTGCTCTTATCTCTGGATCACAGTTACATTTATGGTGAGGTGTAGAATCAGGTTCATATGAATTTGCCCGTATCCCTGGACGTGTTATCCCCTTTTTAACAATGCGTGTTATCTGCTGTTTTCCTTTCATGTTTACCGCGTCTGCTATATATGAGAGGCAGAAATTTGGCTTTCTCTTACTCTACTGGTGGAAGTCGCAGAAGTAGCCAGTCCTCGAGCAACGATTTACCGAGTTATTTCCTTTCATGGTTTTGTTTCTGTTAGGTTTATTTTTTATGCTGGGTTAGGTTTTGGGGAAGCAGCTCACTTTCCTTCTCGGTAGTTGTGAGTGGCCCGCCATGTCCTCTGTTTGGATTTTGTTTCTGTTGTTTAATCCTATAATGTGAGTAGGAAAGATAAGAAAATAAAAGCTCTTGGACTATAATATACTGTCTGCTTGGGATTGTAACTGCTCAACATAACTTCAAAGTACACAGCATGAGGTCTGAGATTTCATGGTGTCATGGTGTTGTAAAAGTACTTTGGGGGATTGTCAAAAAGTGTAAACTAGGAATTGCATCAGACTACTACAAAATGTATTTCTGGAAATGTATAGTGGTTGGCTTGATAGCAGTAGGGCTATTGATTTTTTCTAGTTGTTTTTGTGTAATTATTCAGTGTTCTGTCGTGAATAATGCGCTACCTTTTATGCATTATGTGAATTGTAGATTCGTGGCATACTGTTTTGCTGTTTTGCCTGCGTACAATATAGATTTGATGCAGAAGCATGAATCAGCCTTTAATCAGCAAAACACATTTTGTGTGCTTGAGCGCTAACTAATGTTGATATTGAATACATATCCTTCCTCATAAAACATTTGCAAAGTTGTTTAAAGTATTAAATCATCTTTTGTTTACATCCTTCTTCACTATTCTGCAATACTCCCCTGACCTACAGTAGTTTTACTGGCATACTGCTGTATATGTTGCTATGTTACCACGCCTTCTGCTCAGTAGTGTTATTCATGCAACAAGTCCTCTAATGGAAAAAAATAAGAAAAATTAAATGACAAAAAAGCTTATTCCAACATTGAAGAAGTGGAGAATTGGATAAGCCAAAACTGACACTAGCTATGAGCCTTGACAACTGGAACTGGTGTTCCTGCTTTGTTCAACCACTGCTTTCACATGACTAGTTTTATTCCCAAATGATCTAAGTTATACTAAGATATGTCAACAGATGCTTTTCCAGTAAAAAATGGCAAAACACATCACTCAAATAATCTTAAAAGAATATTTAAAGTCTGTGAAATTGCCTTTCATGCTTTACAGTAGTCCCTGAGTGAAGGTCATATCCACCCTATTATTTGCCGTGACATCATAAAGTCCTCTGTCTCTCTCTGCCCTCTTTATCTTGGCAGCTCAGGGTCTAGAAACCACTGTTTTCTTTCTAAGTATACCAAGATAGAAACATTAATATTTCAGCTATAAAGGGAAAAAACGCATTCGCTGGGCCATAAATGGGCTGGTGCCTGACGATATTGTGTTTTATTCTGGTGCATTCGGCCTTGCCTGCTCGGCTCTCTCTCATATTGATGCAGAGAAGAGGGAATGGCTCTCAGTGCCCTGCTCCACAACTGAACCACTAAATCTTAACACCTCCCCCTGTTTGGGACTTAGCTCTAGGACACATTTCTTTTATACTGTGTGTGTATGTGAGTTTATACATACACACACTCACATGTGTAAGTTTCCCTGCAAATGTCTCCATCTACAGGGCATAACAGGAAGAAAAATAATACCAACCCCAAAAGAATACCAGTTAGCAAGTTTTTTGACAATTATTTTATCGACCTCCATTTGAAACTAGGCCTCAGAAATGACTATGACATTGAACAACCACCTCTGTGTACCATCAATGCAATCTAAAATCAATCTGTCCAATTTCTTTGTTGTTCTTCCAAGGACAGAAGATCCTATATAATCCTATAGGGAGTTATAAATGTTCCACTGCCTCCCTCGAGGTGATGATGTCATTGATTCATTGATGGTGTTTGGATAGCTGCAGTCCTACGGCTACAACATCAGTTGTCCACACTATGGCAGTTTGGGATATGGCAGCAGGCTTAATGTAAACTTTATACAATATTATAATATGGATAAAGAATTTAAGGCACTGGCTGCTTTCAGAGCTATCAATATGCAGTATTAAATGCAATGTTGTAATATTATCCTGTTAGAGAAGCTCATGGTTGAATGCACTCCATATTGTGCTGATCCTACACTTACTGGCTCTTGGGGAGTAATTGAAGTTCTGCTGATTCTTAACATCTCATACATATAAACAAACAAAAAGATAAAGACACCAACTTGAGCCAAGTTGTAAATTATAGCATTCAGTTTTTGGACTGACCTTTTGTACAAAAAGAAAAGCAAACTTCTGTCTGCTCACCTAAGCTGTAAAGTTAGTGTTTCTGTGCATGACAGAGCATAAAAGTCTATAATCAACACGTTCCAAACGACGCTTTAACCCCTGCGGCTACTGGAAGCACAGCAGCCTTGGTCACACGTGATGGAACCTGGATTGGGTGGGGCCTGAGGCTGGTGTGGGCCACTGCTGAACATAAACTTTAAATAATGATATTGTGGTTTAGTTTTATTATGTGGGATCTTTCTGAAGAAAAGTGAGTGCACTCAATAATGCTTAAATATGGTCCAATTGCACCCAGGTGCCTCCTGCAGTTTAAAATTACATGTTGGCTGCTAAAAATCAAATAACTAAATATATATAAATATTTAATTATATAAATAAATAGCTAAAAATCAAATAACCCATAATACCTCCATATTATACACATGAGACACCTATGAAAAAAAAATGAAATGGTAAATGTGTTTAAAAGACAGGATAAATACATAAAAGGCTGTAAATATTAAATTAAAAAAATTTAAATGTATGATTTAATTATGGCATACAGTATACATTCCTATATTTAACCTGTCACCACTTAATAAACCATACCACCTGTAACAGGAAGACTTATCTGGCTTTAGGGACTGCGTGTTTTAGTAACATGAGGCCTTTGCAACATAACTTTAAGATGTTAATGGATTTTGAGATTTTAGATTTCTTAGGTTTACTGCAAGCCAGTCAAATAAACGCCTAAAAACTTCCTTCAAGAGCTCCTGCTGAGTTGCTTACAGTCCCTGATGTTAGTAAGCACTGACCTGGAAAAGCCCAAAACCACCACACACTAAGTGGAAGGTCAGTAAGCACAGCGTCTGCATAGGGGAACATACACTTCATCCATTTCGCTAGTGCAACCTTGTGTGTGTACAACAGTCAACACTCAAGATATACATTTTTCAAGTGAATAGAGAAAAAGTTGAAAAGCTTATAAATAGTGAAGCATGACAGTGAGAGGAAAAAGGAAAGTAGATGACTACACAATTTATCCTACAATCTTTGTTTCCATAGGTGTTATATATATTATAATATTTAAAGATAAAGAAATGTTTGTCCAAGAAAATTGAAAAAAAATGTAAATGTTAGTTTTGTCTGAGCAGTCAAGGCCTTTCTATATATTTTAGTGTAGTGTAAGTTCAAGTACATCAACTTATTATAACTTATTATTATGGAATTGATTTTACAAGTGTACCTAATGAAGTGGCCAGTGAGTGTATATCAACACTAGAAACCATGATCAGTTTCCCACTGGTTTCATCCTAATGACCCAACACACACAGAGCGACAAAGACAGAGGAAAAAGGAAATTGTTCTTCTCACTTCAGAAGTTAGCTAATATCTAACATGCCCTGTACACTATACAAGTTGTGTACAAGTACAAAGATGAAATGTAAAGTAAGTTACAGGAACACGCACACACACACAAGCAATAAGAGTGTGTGCACATATTGAGGACTGACTGATAGATGTCCTGCTAATACATATACAAAGAACAAGCAATGTTCTTTATTCCTTAATACACCGGTGGTTTCTTTCTTTTTAAGGAAATTACAAATTGTAATTGTTTTCAAATAAAACAAAAACAACGAAATCAAAAGGCATTTACCGTGACAATGAGTAGAATTCCTTTCACTAAGGTGAGCAGCGAGGTGACTGGCTGGATGACTGCATGGGCTAGTAAAATAGCGAGAGTTAAAATCCAAGTGAAGGCAGGAATCACATAGATGTGGCTGTGGGGAAAACACACCAACAGTTGCACATTTTAATGCTTTTACTCATGAACACATTTTATAAAGAGAACCCCACAAGAACACAAACCTGTGATTTCAGACACACAAGAGCGCCTTTCAAAAGACTTTGAGAATAAAGACGATTCATGTTCTAAATGTGAGAAAAGTCTAATAGGAAAGTCACTGTAACCTCAGTGAGGAACAACACTTGGCTGCTGCTCTTTAGAAAAGACAACATCTGGTGTGTTTGCTTTAAAATTTGAAAATACATGTAAATGCCTGTTGCACATTTTGGAAATGGAAGCTCAGCAATGTTTAGACATTATCTGAATTGCCTTGCTCTTGAATGCCTCTATATGTATTTCCAACAACTGTTCAAAAGGATCAGATCTTCAGACTCAGTACATTTATTCAAGTGCTGTACTTGGTACTTCCACTTGCACGGAGTATCTGTTTGCACTTATGTAAAACAATCTGCATACTTCTTCCTCCACTGAACAAATTCAATGTTTGAATACGGCATACTGGATTAGCATTTATTTTAAATGAGTTTGTGTTTTGTATTCCAAACATTTCTATTTGAATTCTAACTGGCCTGGCTTTGTAAATCAAGGCACTGTGCAATGTGCTGTGTGTACAGTGAGCATCCACAGTAGTGTACCCAGAGTCTATGGACCCTACAATTATAATTCCACATTGCAGTATTAGGTGTAATCCACTGTTATAGCTCACAGTACTATTCTACTAGTCTAATCTACTGGCAGGCTACTTTCATGCACGCCAAGTGTGACTATACCGGTGCAGCAACTTCATAACGTTACTGCAAACAAACAACATAATGTCATATTCCAAGCTCTATGGAAATCTGCATACACAGGTCACATTTATAAAACCATTCATCAGCTAAAGATAATTTACCTGAACATAATTGTGCACATTGTTCTGACTTTTGGCCAAATGCAGTCTCACGTAAAGACCTTACCTTTGTCTTTCTATTAGACAGTTTGTTTCAGACCATGTCTGTTTGTACACCAGGAATCAATTATTATATATTAAAGATGCTTTCACCCCACCACAGTAATTCAGGTTTGCTTGCGCAAATACACCAGCTAAAAATGGTAAGAATGAGCTGTTGTTATGGCTGTTATCACAAGTCTGCTTCAAAGTGGAATAATCTCACATATGATGTATAACATGAAGGTTCCCATCTCATATTTTCACTAATGGCCATACTGTGGGAAATTCCCCACAACATGATCGAGTAGCATTACATGAACTATGATACATGTAATTGTTAACAGAAAACACAAGAAGCAGACCCTGAAACATGACACAAACAAGACAGACTCCCAGAGCTTGTTTTGGTTTTAGTTTGCTCTGTACAATCCCTCTGATTCACCTGCTGAGTATATATACATGCAGATGTGGGTATAGTGTCACATATGGATTACATTAAAAAAAACAAAAAAAACAAGCAACAACAACAACAACAAAAAACACACAGAATAGTTGTTTTCAGCAGGAAAGCCACAGGGAAACTCTACTCATGTTCTATTGTAAACTTCACTACTGTAAAGATAAACTACTTCTTCTTGCATCTAGCTGAACAGTTGAAGACGCACATTTTGTGCACCTTTTTATGCGTCCTTCAGAAAAAGACATACAAATGTTTTGGAATCCATAAAGCCTTTGTTTTTGGTTTAGAAGTAATGTAGAACAAGAGAAGGGAAATATATGAAATGAAAATGTAAGTGAACACTGAAATTTATTTAATTTCAACTTACTCTTCAAATATTTTCCCTTTTTTTATTCCACCAAAGAGACAATGCATCACAGAATCATATTATTTTATACATAAAATACTTAACATTAGTTTCTAAAAAACCAAGCAGTGCTGTAACACTAAAATATAAAAAGTAATGGCTGATTGTTGACTTATTAAGCTGCATTTATTGATAAATGGGTGAACCTGTATTAATTTTAATTAAACACAAGAGATTTACTTAATCTTTGATGGTTTTGATCACACAGAATTTAAAGATAGATATTTTTATATCTTAAAAAAACTAAAAGAATATTAAGACACAATAATCTGGTCCCCAGGTTAAGACACAACTCAGTAGTGCACTAAACCCTGCAGAGCTCAGTGGGGGCGGTTTCTAAGACATCCACTATCCTCTAGCAGTGCTACTGAGAGGAGAGTTTTTGTGCAAAGACCTGCAGTAACCTATTGATTGCTGCCCCTGGGGAGGGGGAATAAGGTGGTTTATCCAAAGGAGGCTGCTCAAGGTTTTTTTTCACTCCAGCAACCCTGCATTCCCACTCCTTCAACCCATCTCAGCATCTCCTGTGCCGCTGAGCAGGCCGATAATTAAGCACCCAGGCGTGCCTGAAACGGTGAATAATATTATTTTGGTTAAGCATTTACTGGGGCATGACAAAATAAATTAGTCCTCTTAACTGATAAAGGTAATTACAGGGTTGGAAGAAAGGAGGACGAGATGTGAGGTGGGGGAAGAGACAGTTAGTGGCGCTGCATTGATTCTTGCTTCACTGACTTCACTGAGGAGTGCTGAAGAAGTTAGACAACGACACCAGTGCAATAATCTGCAGTTTGAACAATTTTAGCAGCAGAGTTTTTGTTACCGTCATGACTCTTATGTTTTGGATACAGTTCACATCAACTGCAATGAACTTGTACTATAATGTATAATGTATATTTTCAGTTGTCATATCTTTAATGTCAAATATTGTCGTGGTATCTCAACTTTAATAAGACATGTCTAGTTTTCAGTTGAAGTATATAATGCCCATCACAGTTATTAGAGACAGGGAGTCCAATAGTATAAAATAACTTCATGAACTTCTGTTTGCAGAAAGAAAGAAAAAAATATTACTAACTTAAGGTACCTATTGTACAAAATTATGTTAATGTGAACCCAGGCTGAAAAAAAGGTTTTATTAGTTGCACCAGGTGTAAAACACATCATATGCATGAACTGACTAGGGTTTTGTTGAGTGTTATGTTTGTCTGCAAGTTAGAATAATAGCAAAAGAAATGTCAAAATTTTTTTAAAAGATCATTTCCCTTACACAGACAAGGACAAGGACACAAAAAGATAGCTAAGGCACTAAATGCTCTTAAAGACAATGTTGGAAGAAAAATTTGGAAGGTCAAAATTAAAGGAACAGTGGATAACCTACCTGAAAATGGCAAAAGAAACTATCAAAGGGCAGCAACTAGATTTTGAGTAGGCAGGTGGAGAAAAATTTTCGAGTGAAAGTCGACTGCTCAAATGATCAATAATAAAACGGGATTCTGTTCTGTGGAGCGTTTTAGTCCCTATGGATCTGTGGTATGTCTGGAAGAAGCCTGCATGTTCTAACAGCAAAAGGCTTCCCTACAAAGTTTTCAAGATGCCATCAAGAGGTTGAATATTTTTGGAAGAACCACTTGTAAGTTATCTTGTTGAGATCATAACTTCTTGTTTGATTTGCTCATTGCAAACAGCTGAAAATTTGTACATTTTGCCAACACACCTAATTTGCAAAGGGGGTTGAATAATTGTGAGTGCAACTGTACATCTATTGTGCTCTGCAGCAAAAGCGGAGAGTACAATAAAAGATAAAAATCAGCTGGAAGGGCCTCAACACTGTCCTGGATCCAATTACAGCAAGACTCGGTTTCAACCTCCTTCAAGCAAGAAAAAACAAAAACAATTACTGCCTCACAGTTGTACAGACGTGGAAAAAGTTGTTGATTCCTTTCAGTTAAAGAGAAATGGACAATGGTCACTGAAATAATGTGAAACTGATAGAAGTAATAATAAACAAAAAAAATAATGAAAATGTACTAATGAAACTGTGAATTGTGGTTCAACAGAATTTAAAACAAAGTAATGAAATTGACCTAGATAAAAATGGTACCCTTAACTTAATATTTTGTTGCACAACCTTTTGAGGCAATCACTGCAATCAGAGGATTTCTGTAACTGTCAATGAGCACCTGTCGACAGGTATTTTGTCCCGCTCCCCTTGAGCAAAGTGCTACAGGTTTGCAGGGTGCCTTCTCCAGCTCTTTCTACAGATTCATTAGGATTTAGATTAGGCCTCATAGAAGACCACTTCAGAATAGTCCAATGTTTTGTTCTTAGCTATTCTTGGTGTTTTTAGATGTGTTTTGGGTCATTATCTTGTTGGAAGACCTCTGATCAAGACCAAGACTGAGACACTGGGCAGCATGTTTCGCTCTTCAGATTTCATTGTACCCTGCATGGTTTCAAGCACCAGATGCAGCAAAGCAGCTCCAGAACATACAGTAACCAAGCTCTATTTCATCATCATCAATTAGTCTAGTAAACAGAAGTATTAAACAAAAGATGAAGAAACAAAAGCTGTTTGCTTCATTGGCCACAATTTTGGAAGGTCTACAAAACATGCATCTTATTAGCTCTGATCAACAAACAGTTTAAAAAAAAACATGACTGATGCTCCTTCAGTTCTGTAGAAAATTACACTTTACAATTATTATAAATTACACAAAGTTACACTTTGAGTGCAGTATAGCTCATTGAAATCATGTTGGACAGAAAATATGCCGTGCTAGCTGATGTTCTAAAGCTCTCTGGCACATTTTAATGTACTTTTTTACAAATTATGATCATTTGCTCATTGATATTTTAGGTATAAGAACCATTTTTGGTTCCTGATCATCATGAATGTTTGTAGAGATGAAAGAAGCAAAGTACATTTCTGTTTTTTAAATTAGTCTCCGCTACATTGTGAAACTTGTGCAACAATCACAAGTGGACAGCGCTAAATACAAGTGTGAATTGCCACCAAAAATTGTGATCGGACCACTCAAACCACTTGTTGAGATGGTCTGGGACACATTTGACCACATTGCTTTTGTAGTGTAATGTATTCTCATGCATCATGGCATTACAGGAAAAAAACATCAATGCAGGACATAGTGATTGTTTTGATGACAGCACGCTAATGCTCAAAACAAAAAAATAAAGTAGCAGTGGCGATAAACACTCATGTGCATGGTTGGGGTGCCGGTTAAACAAGATCATTATCATCTGTGTCTAATGTCTAGGATGGTTGTGATCTTAATGCCTGCACCTAAATATCACTAGAATATGGTTTCTATCTTAAAAAAAATGAAAACAACAAAACAGACATTTGATTTATTTAGTACATCAGTGGAAGTAGAAATACTGGCTTGTGAGCAAATTAGGCCAGTTTACACTCTTGCAAGTGGCAACTATAATGTTAAGTGGGTGACAGATAAGAAGGCTTAACTAATTATTGAGTTTGGATTAGTGGAGATTATTTTTCAGACTGGAGTTAGTCAACTAACA
>OMLM01012261.1:26343-42891 GCA_900302695.1 Helostoma temminkii
GGAATATTTTCGCCTCAGGAAACATCTCTGATGTGTGTCTATGTGTTTGTTTGCTTTGATTAAAAGGAATGCTGTAAGTTCATGCAACACTTTCAGCCTCCCACTCTGGTGAGAAGTTATTATCTCTCAGGATTGCATCAGTTATTTTTTATTCAATTTCAAGAAGAAAAATATTTTACTGTGGAATCACACAGCCTTAAGCAACACTTCTCTGAACTGTCAATTCACTTTCAACTTTTTGTTTTTTCAGAAATAAAAGTGGAACTGATGGCGGGTCAGACAGAGACAAGGTTATTTGTTAATCGGTCTCTATATCTGATATGAAAATCCAAAAAGCTGTAATAACTTTGACTTTCTTTGCAGATTATTCATTCTTTTAGTAATTTTCATCCCTGTTCACTGAAATACTTTGTTATTTCTTTAAGACTTCCCTTTGAACTGTTAAATGTCTAACACTGAGTCTTCAGCGCTGCCAAGCCTAAAATGAATTCCACTAATTTATACAGCATGTAGGAGAAAAATCAAATAGCAAATGTAACTCACAGGTTGCACAGCAGCCAAATAACCCCCCGCTCTCATCACTACATGCATGTGTACTATACAGTTGATGTTTTAGTTGTTATCCTGGAACTACTGGAACAAACTAAGTCATCTACATAAAATGTCAGTGTTTTTGTTCTGGAATTTCTGTAAAATTTACACTTTGTTTTGCTTATTTTATTTTCGGCATTGGGAATACATTTGGGAGAAAGTTTAGATGGACAATGACATACATCTACCAAGGTGGAAACAAATCTAATCCAAGTTTGCATTATCAAATGCTGTGTGAGCTTTAGGAAAACTTCATTGGTTTGAAAGAGCCAGCTCACTTTAAGACCAGGTTCCAACAAATCACTCCAGTCAGTTAAACAAGTTTTGACAATGACCATTAAGGTTGTATTTAGTAAGTAAGTTTGGGTGCCCTTTGACAAATACCATATTTTGGTATTTTTGTTGCAAAAGCTATATGTATTGGGAACAAAAGACAATATGTTTGTCAATCATTAATGCACAGTTACTTTTAATACTTTTAAAACATTGTGAGGTGACAACCCCCTCTGGACAGGTCTCACTCTTTAGCTGCAGGATCCTGTTTATCCTGTTTGTCTTGTCTTTGCTCTTAGTCATGTAGAATATACATTTAACATACATGTTTTCAATGTCATTTTGGGTTAGTGTGCAGACTGACGGGAAATTTTAAAATGAATTTATGGGAACACAGTCAAAAGGGAAGGGGTCAGAGTGCTTTCAAATGGGGCTATAATGTCTCAAAGTATTTCGGTGTATATGAACAACTTACCTGACATTAAGAAGAGCTGCATAGGCCTCACTGCCAGCTAAGACGTAACTAATTCCAATAGAAACACTGGACAGGTGAAAGGAAAGAAGCAGAGGAAGAGATTCTTAGCTTTTAGGCAGTGATTAGTCATCTACTTTACATGTTTATTATTTCTTAAAATGAAGAGCTTAACCTCTTTATTAATTTAGTATGCTGCCTCAGTATGGTGCCTAAGGCTAAGAACGACTACAGTAAAATATTGAATTTCAAAATAACTTATTTGCAGTGAATGCCCTTGCCCCAGCACAACTTCTGTCTTGTATATGGTGAAAACAAAAGTTGCCTTTTGAAGGGTTTTTTTTCACATGTACTTTCAGAATCACACAATTACATCACGACAGAAATCAAAGTTTTCAAAATGGCATGCCTTCGTAAAGGAGCAGGTTGTTGATAAACAAAGAGAAAGACAAGCTTTTTGAAACTCAGCATCTGTTCTGTCATTTTAGTTTGAGCGTCTAATCTTGGCTGTTGAGTGCCAAACCATTCAGTTTCTGCAAACAGAATAACTGCAAACAGCAGTTCTGGCGAGACGAGTTCCACACTTTCAAGGTCTTAAAAGAAAAAAATCTGCAAATTCAGAAAGTTTCATGGAGGCTAGTCCTCACATCTAGAAGCAGTCTAAGCTATACTGGTCCTGAGACCAAGATGTCAAGATTTTAAACTTAAGACTTATTTTTTCAAAAATAAAAGGGGTATTATAAAGTTAACTTAGATCATCTGGAATAAGAGTCAAATTTTAAGCTAATTAGGGTAAAAACTCTGATTGCCTCTCCTACTGCATATCTTACTTAATTAAAATGGATTGTCAGTGTGACTTATGTGTGTGGGCATGTGGCGTATGTATCTCTGTGTTGTACAAGAGCTCCACCATGTAGGGCAGGACGTTAAGACCAAAAGGCGCCAAGGGTAAAGGATGCAGGTCATGCTTTGTGTGGTGTGCGTGTGCAGTCAGGCCTCAGCATTGATCGATCACTAAGCCTCCTTGAACACAATGAGGGAACAATCGATTAGCCAGGTGTTACAGAACTGCTTGCACACTGATAATACCCTCCACTAGCAATGCTAAAGCCCTGTCCCCCTCCATGGTGCCCGAAAGGACACACACCAGGCTGCATTTAATATGTTGGACAAACAAAGGTCCCAAGAGCCAACAGTCAGCCCTGACCCTAAGAGAAGCAATGTTCTTGGGTGATGCATCAGTGTTTCTATCAAATAAATCACAAATACTGGCCGATATGCTGACTTTTCCAGACCATTACTTTCACTGAGTGACACTGACAGACCATTAGTTTACAGAAATTGATAGAAATACAATGCAGTTGGCCATTAGGGACATCAAACATTCTTTTGTGTTTTTGTAAAAAAAAAATAAAAACTCAAGTTTCAAGTCAGAATTTCATCCATTTCATAGCTGCCAAGTTAAAAGAACAGACAACTATGACTGAAAACAAGTTTTCCTTAAAAAACTATGGAAACTCTGGACTGCAGCTGCTGCTGCACTGAGCATAGTATTTCACTCAAGCTTCTAACT
Organism: Helostoma temminkii; assembly: GCA_900302695.1. Classification (NCBI taxonomy): domain Eukaryota; kingdom Metazoa; phylum Chordata; class Actinopteri; order Anabantiformes; family Helostomatidae; genus Helostoma; species Helostoma temminkii. The sequence continues at coordinate 29,253 of OMLM01012261.1, forward strand.
CAGTATCTCAACACTGTGCAGCACAAGCCATGTTATGAAGTGTGAACCTCAAGGACAGGTTTTACACACGTCTGCTGAGAGGAGCTGTACTGGTTCGGAACAACACTGAAATGATTTTGTAGGATGTAGCCTAGTAACAGTGACTAAGCAGAAGAGAGTCAAACTGTATTTGAGCTTCAGTCTGTATGGATCTGAGTACACACAGAAAAAAACTTTACAGAAAAAAAAAATTGTTTAAATCACCTTTAAAAAATAACTTATTTGTTCATTCTAACAATATGACTTAAGAACAATTATAAGTAAATTCTGTAATATGGCACAGTATGTCAAATGGCATCTTATAATATAATAAAAAATATCTTTTTTAAATCTTACATGCAATATTATTATAGTTGATTTTATTAGCATAATACTATCATATTTTATTTTGTATCTGATTAATCCTACACACAAATAGTGGACAGTTAAAAAAGGCTTTAACTTTGAAATAAACCCAGATTCAAGTTATTTTAGTTCAGTGTTTGACCCTGTGTTTGTCTTAAATTCTTTAATCTAAACCACTGTCATTGTTTTTGACAAGCTATACTTATGATAGGAAATAAACTTAGTTTTAGAAAAGTGTTGTCCGTTGACTTTTAATCAGCAGAAATGAGCTTCCATAGGCTCCAGCCACAATTTTTATATCATACTTAACTTTTCTGTTTGATTGTCTTGAATGATCACTTTTCTAGTCTGATGTAATTTATGTGAATTTCAGTACTTCAAGGACCCCTGGGTGTCTCTGCATATGGAGTTGGATTAAAAATATTTAAATATTTAGTGGTGAATTATAGATGCAGTGAACATGATAGGTCAAATGGCTTTAACATAATCTTAGGACATAGCTGTGATAAAGGTTTTCAAGGAAAAAAAGAAAAAACAGGTTTAACACATACTCCCACATACTACCTCCCACACCAAGTATTATTTATTAAATGATTGGGTGCAGTATTAAAACCCTGCAAAGATCATTGCCATGGTAACTCACAACTGGAGGAGGAGGATGCAGTTGAAGGCGTGGCTCATGGGTCGTGAAAGGAAGAGGCGGCCAAGCAGATGGAGGTTGGGCTGTAGGCCTTCAGGTTGTTTGTGCAGAGCTACTGCATCTGAATGCAGCAAACCTGTATCTGTTAGACCAACAAAGCAAAAGGTTTAGGAAATTTAGGGGATTGTTCTCATTTGTAAGAGGGTCACGGTCACCTGTCTGATACTCCAACTGTCTAAAGGGGAACATTTAAACATTAAACACTTAAACACATCTTAGATGGGTGGCCAGGTGGGGCCAGTAAAAACCTAAGAGCAAATCAGTCCTCCTTGTGTTTACTCAGATTCAGTTAAGCCTGTGCATTGCCTGCCCTTTGATTCTTTCATTAAAAAGACAATATGCGTCACACATTTACCTAAATTTTGAGAAACACACAAACATTACAGAAAATTACACATTTTAAATTATTTTCAATACAGCTTGAGGTATTGTGGTCGTTTGAACACCTTGGCTGAGTTTCCAAAAACAAAATGTATAATTCTGTCAAGAAAAAAAACAAAAAACAAAAAATATTTTTAAGACACCTTTATTTAGCTGCTCTATCTTTTGGCAAATGCAATGGATGGAATGAAACATGATGTCCCAGAGGTGCTAAATTGGATTCAGGTCTGGGGAATGGCAGGTCAGTCCATAGCATCAATGCCTTCATCATGCAGGAACTGCTGATACACTTCAGCCACATGAGGCCTAGCATGGTCATGCATCAGAAGGAACCCAGGGCCCACTGCACCAGCATATGGTCTTACAATGGGTCTGAGAATCTCATCCCGGTACCTAATGGCAGTCAGGGCACCCCTGTCTAGCACATAAAAGGGAGTTTTTCCTCCCCACTGTTGCCTACTGCTTGTTCAAGGAGGATTTGTTGGGTTTTTCTTATTATTTAGTTGTAGTGTAAGGTCTTAAACTTTACATTGTAAAGTGCCTTGAGATGACTTGTTGTGATTTGGCGCTATATAAATAAACTTGAATTGAAATTGAATTGTGCAGCCCTCCAAGGAAATGCCTCCCCAGACCATCACTGACCCACCGCCAAACCAGTCATGCTGGAGGATGCTGCAGGCAGCAGAACATTCTCCACAGCGTCTCCAGACTCTGTCATGTCTGTCACATGTGCTCAGTGTGCTCCAGGTTTTCTCTGGCAAATGCCAATCGGCCTGCAGGGTGTTGGGCTGTGAGCACAGGCCCCACTTGTGGACGTCGGGCCCTCATACCACTCTCATGGAGTCTGTTTCTGACAGTTTGTGCAGAAACAAGCACATTAGAGGCCTGCTGGAGGTAATTTTGTAGGGCTAAGGCAGTGCATGACTAACAGAAGGAGAGCCTTTGTTTAAGATCCCACACATGCATGGCTCCCAGAAAGAGCCATGCAGCCAATCATAACTGCACTGCCTATTTATGGAGTACTAACTTTGATGCAAGTGGTCCTGGCAGAGTGTGCATAATTAAACATGATAGTCAAAACAAGCATGTTAAATTAATTGAAACACAGCAGTCTATTTTATAAGAGTAGGGCACTGACACACATGCACACCCAAACACGCCACCATCACCACCATCTGTGCTCGTGCTCGTTTAAATTTTAAAAAAGTCCTCTACACTAGCAACTGCACAGCATGAACATGCAGCTTTAATGGGTAAGAGGGGGTTTAGTCAGATAATGAAGGCTTGATTATATTTATGTGCACTGGTGGATAAAAATTTCATATTTAACACAACGCTCTCATCTTGTTTAACTTTGTTTACACTTTTTAACAGTTTCTTTTGTGAAAAGTGTACATAATTATTTTGTTCCAGTCTACAATTAAGTGGTGGAATAAACATTCAGTTAATATCCTATAACTAATTGCAGATGGTCTTTTGAGAACCAAAACAAACTCAGGACTTTAACCATAGCATCACTACTTGCCCTTCAAGCTACTATTAGCTCTTAGGTGAGTTCTAACAGTGCCTTTATGCAGCTACAATGCAGCAACATAATAAGCTGCTTTCAGATATGCACATGTAGACAATATGTGAGTGAGCTGCATGTTAGGTTATGCATACTCACAGTATGAAGTCCAGGATCTGTTGGAGCATGTTCTCCAGTGTGCCAGGTCATGTCTTCTGCATGCTGTACACAGGCACCCCGCCCCTCACTGAAGTCAAGCACGAGTTTCCACCCATGTGAGTATGCAGCTCATTAAGACATTACAACTCCAGACCTGATTCTCTTTGTATAAATGTCCAGTCCAGTGATGAGGTTGTGAGTTTAGTGCCCTATGAGTCAGATTTTATGCAAATATAATTGTTTCTAGAGGATGTGTATACACATTTGTTTTGATGAACAGATGGCAATGCCAGCTAAGCTTATACTGAACTCAGTCTGGCATGTGGCTGCTGCAGGGCTCTTCATTAAGTAAAATAAGGCACTTGAGAATGCTCTTTCACTAGGTGGCAAGTTTGTCAAAAAGACACGGTCTCACTGGTATAACCGCAGAAGGCTTATATGCAACCAGCTGACAATACACATGTTGTCTCACCTCCACTTGTGCTTAGAAAATGTGTCAAATATTATAGGGACTTTAAGCTAGCACCAGGATAAAACTCAGTCTTTGCTCTGCTATGTTGTGCCACACACTTGAGGACAAGTTTGGAGCAAACTTCTAGTAACAGACTTTCTATCTTAAAATAAAATAATTAATGCCATACGGCAGTGATAATCACAAATCAAATTTTACTGAAGTACAACTGCGTTACTAACAAACTTTACTTTTTGTATGAAAAGTAAAACTTTCATAACTCAGTACTGCACTTCTAGAATATCTTACTATTATGTTAAAAAAACAATAGTACTGTAATTAGTTGAGCCAGTACAAATATCAACTACCTCACACACCGATGAGCAGTTTAAACTATAGTAATGCATCATATTGTATAACTACATGTGTCTTAAAGACACAAAGTATAAACACAACTGTAACTGAAAGGTTACACTTTATGATGAATCAGTATTAGCTACACCATGACTAAAACCAAACTCTTATCAAAGCAAGGTTATTGAGCAACACATGGTGGGATATGCAAGAATGAACTCACTCAAAAACTAAACTTACTAAATTATGTACAGGAAAATAACATTCTATTTCTCACAAATAAAAAGTTTAATCCACCACAAGTACAACTCACCATTTCTCAGTCCAGTACACACAGGGGTTTTGCTGCTGTACTTTTTGTGGTAAAACCAGAAGCTTGTGTGGCCAATGTTAGTTTGCTTTAACCAACTATTCTATTATTCAGAGTAGGTTGAGTTAGTTTAAAAAGTCCGCAGCAGCAAAAACATGACGGACCAACCAAAACACATTAGTACTCTGCACTAGTAAGTACAGAACCAAATGCTCATACGTCAGTGAATTTAAGGCTATCACTGAAAATGAGATATGGCAAGTTACACAGAAAACAAATTAGCCATTATACAATATAATTATTCCTGTCAATGGGTTAGCCCAAGCTGCTTAGAAGTAAAGGCCAAACAAGCCACTGGTCCATATAATTATAAATCACAAGTTAAACCCTTTGTGAAGGTTTCAGCATAAATTGCTTAATTTCATTGTTGGCTATGCTCGGGCAAACTAGGCCAGGGTAGAAAAACTGTTTCAAAAGCTCACCAATTATCCTGCCACAGGAAGAGGATCTAAGTGAGGTTTACAATATAGGCAGCAGGTATTCTCAGACGTAGCCTGGAGGATATATTGTGTTTGGGCAATACTGTAATGTAATGGTTATGTGTAATACTGAATTAACGTGTAAATAAACAATTAACTGCTTAATCTGCTTCAAAGCCTCACCACTAATCCTCTAATAATCATGGTTGAATAGTTTTTTGTGTACCGTTTGATATCCCAGAGGGTCTGAAAGAATAAACACACCTGGACAGTGTCCGACCACACGATGCATGAAATGGAAATAATAAAAATAGACAGTGTGATGGGGATATTAATTCTTTTTGAGTATTAATTTTTGTACAGCTGACTTTCCCACAGACAGGATAAGACATGCTGGTTGCACATCCAAACCAAGGGCAAGCACTAGCTAAACTGATGCACCCACACATTCACTGTACTCACACATGAATGAATGAATGAATGCCTTTGCTCCCTCTGTAATGCAGCTGGAGGCAAACAGCCACTGGCACAACAATGTTGTTTTGCATATACAAAGGAGTTAGCAGGCTAATGCTCCATGGATAAGATGAGGTTCGGTGTATAAAACATAATTATCACCTGGACAAAATAAGGTTAGTTGCTAATAGAAGCCCACAAATGAGCTTTATTGTATGTTCGTGTAATTTAGCAACAACTGCAGTTGCTTTCCTCTTTGCTAAGACGTTAGTTCCAGTTCTTGCAGCACGTTTTTTGCATAATTTTGGAAGCCCAGTATATGAAATCAAATGCTTCCATAGTTGATGCCTGACCAAACTCTAAATGGACCTGAAAGGGTGTAGATGTGGTTTTCTTCTATCCTCCATTAATTCCATTTCCATCAATTGGAAAAAGAGTCCAGTTTACTTAAGGGTTTCTTTGAAAAACTGTTTATTCGGTTAGTTCAGTTTGTGTTTGTGTGCTGGAATAATAGTTGGGTCAAAAAAGATGTCCAGTGTCTGCAGAAAATGTTGGGCCTTTGCAAAGATGAAGATTAACTGAATTATTGTGCAGTTTTTTAAGGAAAGATTAGTCCGATAGTTTCTTACCTGCTTCAGCATTTTCCCCATCATCATCGTCCTCATCCTCGGTGGGAGCTGGATCCTCCACTCCTCCTACGTGATCCATCACAATAGACTCTGCAACACCTGTCTAAGATGAACACAGAATAAAACCAGCTATAAAAAAAAACAAGCAAAACAAATAAAAAAATTTGAAAATGCCATGAAACCTTTTTTTTTTTTTTTTGCACTGAAATGTAAAACATTGAATACCAAACCACAGAAAACGTTCCTCATTACAGCAGCACCAGCACCATCTAAAACCTCAAAGACTACTACGATTTGCTACTCAGTCTCTAAGCTTTCTGTCTCTCAGGAGCAGTGAGGCACAAGGCTCAAGGCACAAGTTGGACAGACGTGGACTTGAACCTTCCACTGTGTCCTCTGGCCTGAATGGATCCAGTTGCAGCATGCCTCTGAGACTAGTCTATATCTTTCACAGATATATTTAATTTTTTTGCTTATATCTGGTAAAGAATAACCTTCCTTTCTCGAGTACAGACTGATAGGATTCTAAGAAAAGCAGTTTTTCTAATTAACACTTAAAATGGAGAAAGACACTTATAAAAAGTGATTTAATTGGCATGCGCTCATTTTAGGATGTTTCAACACCTGGGAGGTTGTGCCTGATCAATGAAGACCATCAATGCTCGAATTTCTGGAAAAAATAATCAGTTTTAAAGCCTCAAAGTTTAACACTGTAGTTTTGTAAAAGATAATTTTTCTATGACAAACCGTTTTCTGTGTTTTGGTATTCATTTTTTACATTTCAGTGTAAAAATCCAATAATGTCTTTGTGTTTCCAAACGTTTTAAAAGTGTGCATTCTCCATCTAAGTTACAATAATCGTCTTTAATGAAATGTATTCACCTGTGACATATCTGTTATATTAAATCGAAACAGCTTCATCACATCTGAGTTTAACAAACATACAGGTCTGTTCTTGCTGTTAGCAATGGAGCCTATAAAGTACAAATTGTTCAGCTGCTTACCTTTAGAGATTCCAGCTGCACCACCTGACATTTCTGAAGAAGTTCCACAAACAGGTAAATAAGCAGGGCCTATATAACAAAGGAAAGTCTGGTTCAGTGCTGTGTAACAGTCACCATGTGTGTACATTAGTGCACTTACATGCACTTAAATAACCAGATTACATTCAGCTTTCTCTGGTAAGATAATTTCTTAAATGTCATGTAAACAAGACACTTTATTATTGTCACTAGAATACAATTTTACAAAAACCTGAGCACTGTAAGAAGAAGCTTGTTGTGATCTATTATTTTAAATTATAGCTGTGGTCAGGCTCCTGTTATGTAAATTAAAAGGAAAATGCAGTGCTAACAAGTAGCCCCCATATTGCAGTTTTTTCCTTATTAACATTTAGTGGAAAATACGAGTCATCACATTTGTGCCCTTTCTTGTTAAAGGCATTAGGCTGTGGTAGTCCTAGTATAAGTAAGTAGGTTATTGTTGTTACAACAGCTGCTTTTGCTTGAAGAATCCAATGGAGCTCATTTAGAAAACTGAAACTCATTTATGCTCATTTCACAACATCTTTAATTTGGTCAGACCATGTTGGGCTTTTGAGAAAATAAGAATCTAAGTATAATGATCATGTTTTACTTACCTGGACAAAAAAACCAGTGAGGAAGGAGATGAGGAAAGGCGTGAGTCCAGCATGAGCTATTGTTACTGGAAGACCTAGAAATTGATGTAAACACAAATCACTTGAATCTGAATTTCTACCCAAGTAGTTTGGAAGACATCTGTCAGCACATCCACCTGCTCATCATTGTCTCTGCTCATTTTTCTCTATCACTCAAAATTCCTTTCTGCTCTGGCTTTCCATAAAGTTTAATGGGTGGTGCTGATTTCAATATGAGATTTAATTGATTGAACAAGTACTAACTTGGAAGGGCTCCACCTTTGTGGAACTACATGAAGACCCCGTTGAAAACAAAGTACTTAAATGTAATGTACCATGTAATTCCCACCTCTACAAAAACCTCAGTGGTGTTAACTACACTTCATAAACCGCAGCTAAATTTGCTCTGCCAATGAAAGTCAAGAGATGGACAGAGCATTAATTGTCTTCAATATGAACTTATGACAGAGAAAAAACTAATTTAGCTCATCAATGGTTTTCCATGATATAAGCTCGGTCATACGCGACATGTTTACAGTAAATGAAATACAAGTTTTGAGAACTCTGTGGTTCTTAATCTTTTGTTGAGACTATATGAAGGATGAGCAAATCTACACTGTATTTGCAGAGTTCATTTGCTATATTTGCTAAACACCATTGTTCAAAAAATGCAAAGAAAAACAGCACATTATTAATCAAACATTTTATTCTACAATATGAAATTTGTCTGTAAATACTCAATAATAAAGCCTGGTAGTAAGTGGCTAAGATTGTTGGGAACAATGACCACTGTTACGTCAGGTTACATTAAGAAGAAAGGCTTTTGTAGAAGAGGTAAACATGCTTAATTAATAGACAAGGTGGAAGCTTAGTGATGGTGATGCTGAGCCCATGAGACTGTGGTGTAGCTTGTTGATATCAACAGCTTTTTACTCCTGGGCATCACATTTGGGGTTCAAAAATTGTGGTTTGCATTTGTGAAGAATATGTTGCTGAAAAATCGTGTAAGTGTTATAAACATTTGCTTCTCACAGAGCTTATGATTTACAATAATCCAAAACCCAATGGAAATTTTACATTGTCTTTTTGGGAGGGATCTATGGTGATGCCAACTTCTGGGCTGGCTGACAAACATCGTCCCTATGCTACTTTATACTTCACTTAACAGAACCAAAAAAAAAAATTTAAATAAGCGCACAGCCTTTATGTCTTGTGACACTAAGTTCACCAAGGCCTTTGTTGCCAGTGGTCGCAGTTTCCAGCCCTTGACCAAGTTGTTTTCACTATTAAAAAGCATTTTTTTCTATTTGGGAATAAAATATGGCTTTAAGAGATTTGCAAAGAATTGCATTCAGTTTTTTATGAAGATTTTAGAGTTTTTTGGAATTGGGGTTGTAATACTGTGTATGCATTTCATTTTTTAGCTGTATTCCAAAAAAGAGACTAAGAAATAAATATATATGGTCATAATAACATTGCCAAAACAAACAAATCTAATGTCGACCTAAGACACACAGCACAGTACTGTAGAACAGTCATCTACTGTCATCTACCTTCCCTGCATGTGGATCCTCTATTACCTGCCTGATATTTGTTACCTGCCTGCCTGCAACAAATATAACAGTCATCACATGACGAGTGTTATGACTGTGTTTTTGGGCTGTCAGTTAATTTTGGTAATTCAGCATTTTAAGTAAGAAAATACACCTACTCACCTAAGATTCCAGTTCCTAATATTGTTGCAATGGTCAAGAAATCTAGGGAGACAAACAGAGGTTGGTCAAATCATTGTTAAAAAATTAAAACCAACCAAGGTCTGAACAAAAAAAATCGTCAACAGGTAAAAGACAGAGGTTTTTAATGAACAATCTGGCATGACGGGGAGGAAGATTGCACGAGATGAGTTGCAGGTGGCTGGAGATCTGAACAAGGTGGAGGAGAAGCAGAACAAAGGACATGCAGAAGGAAGGGGCTGGAACACAGGAAGACAACATGTCAGAATATGGATGAAATGCAGGAGTACAGTTTAAAATCAACAAAAAGGACCCAAGTAGCAGCACAAACCCAATTACAGTTACCACCGGAAGAGATATGTTAGCTAAGCTTTTACTGCTCCATCTGCTTTTTCAATTTCCTCACACTGCAGAACTATTTCTCACAATCCCCCTACATCATTTCTGAGATCATTCATTCTCACCACTATCACTCTGATTCGAGAACAACATTACAGCAGATGACCTGAGCACCTTCACACTTCTCTCCTGCAGCTGCATGTATCAACACACAGACAGAAGAAAAGCCAACATAAACATAAGGCTGTTACTATTTGCAGTTATCTATACATCTGTCCAGGCTCATATTCTAATCAGTTCATTTTAGTCCAAGTACATGTGTGATGGCTGTTGGTATTGTTTTCACTCACCCCTTAAGTTTACCTTAAGGGTGAGTTGTCTTTGGTTTCAAGTTATAATTAAAAGGAAGGACTACTATATATTTGATTTACGCTTTAGGCTTTATTTGTTTGACATACATAATTGGTTAATGTAGCATGCTCATTTGATTATTTTTGTATTGTCAATTCTTAAAGTAGTTTTGTTTAAACCTTATTAATTTAATTTCTCTTCTTCTTGAGTTGCCGTTCTGCTGGTCTGGGGAGGGTCATCCAAATAAAAGATTGGACTGAGGTTCTCATTAGGTTTTAATACCTGCTACCAGGTCCAGATTGTACCAAGTAATTGGATGAATGTGGGGGAAGTGAAATGTGGGGAACTATTTACTTAGTTGTTATAGTTAATATAAAAATTTTGTTATATTCATTTGTTATTTCTTTTATGTTGAAATGTGTGGAGAGGTTGGTGAACTGTCTGTCTACTGTGTGTGTTTGTAATCTGTTTAGTCATAGTAATGTTCACCCCTTGTGTTTCTTACTGGTTTGGCCTGTATATATGTTGCCCTTGTGTGTCACTGAGTCAGGTCAGTTTGGTCTTAGAACCCAATTTTGTTAGTAACTAAACTTTTCTTGTATAGTTTGCATTTTGGGTGATTAAAACCCAATTTTTTTTAGAACATACCTTCTGTGTCTACCTACTTGGTCCCTGACAACATGTTTGTGCCAAACAGTGCTGCACGATTAAGCTAATCTCAATCCTAAATGCGCTCTAAGCCTATGCAATTATTTGCTAATATTTTATTAATTACATTAATATGCGAGTGTGTGAGTGTGACAACCTGTTCTCTGGTTGTGTGCAGTTTGCTCATTATCTATCTGTGTTTACACAGAGGAGTGAGAGTCACGCATGGTCACACGACTTTGCAGTATGCAGAGTGCAGACCATATGAAGGTGGATGCCAAAGAGTGAACCAACGCTAAACAATCGTTTTTCTGCCCAAAATAACAAAAATGTAACCCCTGTAATATGGATATTTCACATTCAGGATCAACGACTGTGGGGAAAACACAAAATGTTGAACATTGCTACAGTACATGGAAACAGCCTGTTAGCTGAACAAAACAGATTTGGAGATACAGAGAAATCACCAACTCCATTAATATGCTGCTCGGCAAAAAACATAGTGTGCATGTACACCCTTAGCAGAGGAACTTCAGAAAATGATCCACACCCTCAACTAGAGGTACCAGCAGTTTGTATGTCTGTGTTGAGAAATACACATTTCAAATCAGTGAGCTGAGCAATTTCTTTGACAACCAAACAAGTAGACAGCTGAAGGAAACATTTCCAAGTCTCATTAGTAACAAATATAAGGTAAAGCTGCTTGAAAATTATTATTAATAATTATTATTATTAGTTTTGGGAAAAGAGGAGATTAGAAAGAAATGAAAACATCATGCCAACAGTGACGTACAGTGGAGGGAGCATCATCATTTGGGGCTTTGCTGCCTCTGGATGAAGTAAGTCCTACACAATGTAAGCAGCTGTGAGAAGCTTTTTTGTAATGACAATACACACCATCAACCAGCCCCTCTGTCACCACCACATTGATAGCTAGTATTGACGAGGCAGGTCACTTTTCTGTCACATTCAGATCCATCACTTATACTCTATGGATCTCCCATCATTACAAGAAATAAGCTGTCAGTTTAAATCAGCCTGATCGTTTTTCATGATTCTTTTATCGGTCCTCCTTGTGCCGTCCCACTAGCCCTCTAAAGATGGCTGAGGGACATATGGCACCAGTAATTACAAATCACAATCTTTTTCATAATGTCTGTTCTCACAGCTACCTCAGCAAAGTGACAGACAACTGTTAGACAGGAATATGGACAAAGTGACCTTAATAGGCAGTTAGAGTTCAGCGCTTTAGCCATTCAGTCCCTAATCTTTAGGCATGCTACAGTCTGCATGTCTTACAAACAAGCCAAACTGTGACCAGTAAAGCTAACAACATTCTTGCATTTTACTACTTTTTGTCAAAAAGTGTGTGTCTTAAAGAATAAGACAGATTTAGTTTTGTAAATGTCAACACATATAACAATGAAAACTAAAAATGTCAATGAAGTGTGTTTAATCAAAAAAGAGTCTCAAAGGCTAAGAAAACAACTGTGAAAAGCTACTGTTCTCTGATTATATTATATTACTATGCCAATAAATTACAGTTTTTTCTCATTCACTTTGGCTCAGTTCTCTAATGGGAAAAACATTTTTCAAAACAATGCCAAAGTCAGAACTATTACTTAGAAGTTTATGAGTATGATTCTCATTTCTTCAAGCAAACTACATTGTTTTAGTACAATTCCCTACATATCTGCACAAAAATCAGTTGTGTATGTCTCACTGAAGAAAGCTGATGAGGTATTTCTCTGCAAAATTGATCTTATTCATCAGTTGAACATGAACAACAACTTATCAAAATCTGTTACATCCGCATGGATGTACTATCCATCCATCCACCACAGTCCACAGTATCGGATCTCTGTTGAATGACATCAATGAAGCACAGGAGGACATCACATATAGTCTAAGCTGTACACAGGTTTTTGTTTTGTTTTACTAGACTGCCACAGGTTTTTCATTTTTATGGTTTTTGTTTTAATTTAGCTTTTCCATAAAGATTACATTTTATCATAAAGTAGTGTGTGACTATCATAGTGAAGAAGCATGTTTGCATTTTGACCAGTTTGGCTCAAACAATAAGAAAACAACTTTTCATTTTGGAGGCACTGGACAAATTAGCTGAGATAAAAGCTACATTTTGAAAAGTGATGTAAATGTAAGCATTCTCATTGTCATCTCTCTTTTTTTTATACTTTGCCTGAAGCCCTCAGAGTTGGAAATGACACACAGCCCAAACTCCACTATCTATATACTTTACACCTTTCATGTACACTACAAGCCAAAAGTTTGGACACACCTTCTCCTTCAGTGTTTTTTTTAAAGTATTATTTTCAACATTACAATTATGTAATTATGTAACAATAATGTTATGTTATGTATAACTGTGTAGCCAACAAAAACACATTAAATAACCCAAAATATAGTTATTTTATGATGTTTTAGATTGTACAAAGTGTCACTGAGGCTAAAACTGAGGTTTTAATTTTAAGTTTTAGCCTCAGTTACAGAACCACCACACCTGTAACTGTCTTCGATGGTGCCCAGGAACTCAATACTCAGTGACTAAAGAAAAGGTGCTAAATGTAAAAACATTTTTACAATTTACACGTTAGTTTATCTTACTGCCTGTAAGTAATAAATAAAGATACTGCCAACTCCAACTTTCAAAATGTGATTATGCTGCACTTTAACCATTGGGCTTTTTCACAGCAGACATTTGACCCGTATTAAGCATTACTAATAATACTCCTTAATTAATAAAGGCTCTGTTCTATTCAAGCATCACAGTAAGCTACTATATGGCTGTGTGGTATTGAGCAGGGAGACATAATACTGGACCACTACCCTGACACTAACACAGTTAATTCAAGCATTTGTTTTATCACTTCTGACTGTTGCGTGTCAAAAAGTCCAACAAGAAACAGGTTTGCTGCCCAAAACCAGGACCCCGGACCTTAAATTCAGCCATCTGTACTCATCTATTACACACAACACTGTGTTGATACACACCAAGCTACTGTTGCCGAGTAGCTAGCTAAATTAAAATAAAGTTTTAAAATATAGTTTACATAAAGGCATATTATAAAAGTCTACTGTGA
>OMLM01012265.1:0-12814 GCA_900302695.1 Helostoma temminkii
AGGGGCAGTACATCATGATATACTGTATATAAAATATTACTTCAAATGATAACAGTAATGTATCAAAGTACTTTATTCTCTAATCTTTGAGCAAACAATGTTTATTAAATGTTTTAATTCAAATAATCCAAAAAAAAAAAAAAAGAAACTTCATCAGTTTTCTTGAAACCGACTTTTCGGTGTAATCATAATCAGTTTAACATTAACATGTAATGATTAAACACAAAGCAACTGAATTTTCACTGTTTAGTGTTGACATTGACAGTGGTAGATGGTGTTGTGTTGTTAGCTGCTTGCTTCTGAAATTTATCCAGCAGGTCCTTTGCCCACTTCTGGTTGGGATCGATACACACTGTCCTGATCTTAGTTGTGACTCTAGAAGAAACACACAAAATATACAGTATATAATGAGAAAATAGTTTTTTCAGAAATGATCCCACAGAGAAATTTCTCCTAAATTAGCAATTTTTTTTGCAGCTTTCAGGCAGTTGTTTCAGTTTTAAGTAATAAATAATAATAACAAACATCATTCTGTATCTGTGTCTCGTATAAAAGTCAAATCAAACCTGATGCATAAACATGTAAGAAGTATTTCATGTAGTTGTAGTATATGTAGCTTACTTTAACTACTATGTGTAATATTGACTGGTTAAATCTGTTCTAAAGCATCGTATTTGTTTTGTTATTTTTGTTAATAAAACCTGACTCAGCAAAATCTGCAATAGTAGTTTTAGTGGTAGAAGTAAAAGACATGAGAAAATGGAAATAATAAAGTAAGGTTGTACTTTCTACAGTACCTGAGTAAATATTCTAAGTAAAGTGAAATCAGACAGTTTTGTCTGTACAGTGTCTGAACAGCTCTCCCCTGTGGAGAGTCTGAAAACTACTGAACATGAGTTTGTAAATAGATGAGACAATATGTCGTTTGCATCTAAACACTAATACAGAGAGTAATAATCAGCATGGAAGGTAATTAACTAAACTACTAAACTAAGTACTGTATTACTTACTGCATTGTATCTCCATTTATTCAACTTTTACTACATTCACATTCAGAATGAAGTACTTAAGTATTCAAGAAAATACCTAATAAAAAAAATGTAAAAGTTTTAAGAAGTCTTGTATGAGGTAATAATATGTATATTCATTATCTGATGATTATGCATCATGCTGCTAAATATACTGAACATTCAAAAGTAACCACATGCAGTAGTTTAACACTCAAACATAAACATTTTACTCTTATATATAAACTGTATATTTACAGTTTATTCTAAAACTGTTACCTAATTCATGAAGAAAGACACACATGGTACTTTTAAGAGTTTGCTTGATAATACTATGTAAATACTTTTATTTAAAGCTTTTATTTGTTAATGAATGTGAGTAACTTCATGAAAAAAATCTCAGGTTTCTCTTTGTGGTTTAAGTATTTGAACAGAGTCATTGTAGTAACAGTACACATTCAGTTACACTGTCTGCATACTTACAGAATTGCTTGGAGAGCACAGTCACTTCTGGTCATCTCCACATGTTTAATACGGTTCTTAGGAACTCGTACTTGATTGAGACCTTCACAGCATTTTCCTCCCGGTGAAGCTTCTACTCCCTCTAAACCTGCGAACATATACACACACATTTAAGAGTTAATCTCCTGAAAACACTTTAGACTGATCATTGTCAGAGAAACCAAGCAGAGTTACTGACCGTCAGAGGTGTGACATAGGCAGCAGATCAGAGTCAGTACGACAACCACCAGCATCTTCATGGTTCCCTGACAGAGACAGATGTTCTTCTTCTGTGTGGATGAAAGTCTTTAACCTTCAGGTCTGATCTGGTCTGATCGGTGTTGGAGACCTGCTCTGTGCTCCCTTATATACAGCTGAGTCCTCCTACAAACCATTCACACTGTTGAATTCTAGGAAGCCTTGTGCTTCCCCTGTTTCCTCTTCTCTTTTCTCTGTCACTCTGCTGTACAGAGAAAATCTGCAAGTGATAACATGTAAAACAATTCTGAAAAAAGTGGGTTTTCCCCTCTGTTTGTATTTGAAATTACTTTCTTGGGATATTAAAAATATTTGTACCTATAACGCAACTCAGTCTGCCTGTCTGTGAACTTTTGCCATGAGCATTTTTAACAGCTCATGTAAAACCTTAGATTGATTAGATGATTATAGATCATTTGGTCTTTATTGGAAGAATTATACCCTTCACTACAGTCCAGTGGAGAGCACGTTTCTGATTATTAATTAAAACATTAAAACAACCAAACACCTGAAGCAGATTAAATAGACGATGACAGACTTTATTTTGTCAATATAATGAATTTCTGGGCCACACAGCCTCAAAGAAACTAGAACCTTTTAGTCCTGAATGCTATTTAAACTTCAGATCTTTCCCCGTTATGCCAGTGACAATATTAGTTAACCCATGAAATTTCAATACAATACATGTTCTGCAAAAAATCATTAAATAAAGAACTATTAATTAAATAAGTTGGGTGTTTGCACTGATGGTAGAAGAATAGGTGGAGATTTTAAAAAAGTTTAGGTCCAGGCTAATGAAACTGCCAGTTTGATTTCTGGGTAACTGTGACAGCATTTCCGTTGACAGGTGCAGAAGTCTCACTGAGAGTTACATTAATTGCTTGATTGCAGTGATTTGCCACAAAAGGTCGTGAAACAAAATATTAAGTTAAGGGGAACCATTATTTTAGTCCAGACCTGTTTGTAAACACACACATATACATATATACATGCAATGCAATCCAATTCAGCAGTGCTGTGAATTCTACTTTTACAAAGTTATAATTTCTCAGTTTTCTGGAGTGAATTATATTAAAAAGAGCCCTAATGTTTATAACAATCATAATGAGGCACAAGTCAAAGAGTGCAGACAGGAGGATCTGATGGTTCACTGTGTCAAAGGCTGCAGATAGATGAAGTAAGATTAAAACCAGGCTCATTAACGTCATCCTTTTTTTTTTTTTTTTTGAAAAAAGCTGAAAGTCTACTCTTCCTAATCCTATTACAACAAGTGGTACAAAGGGTACAGGTAGTGGTACAATAATAATATTAGTGGTAGCAGCAGTAGTAAATAGCCTATGTAGTAAAACTACTACACTAAACTACATCTACTTGGGTACTGTACTGACTATTTCTATTATATGTTACTGTGGTGGTTGAGCCTCAACTTGAAGCCAGTGAGGGGCTGTTAGACAGGTAAAGAGTTTCTGAGGCGTAAAATAACGATGTCCAGACTTTGCTCTTCTGCTTTTGATGCCATAATTCATAAAGTCTGTCAAACTTAACACCTTTCTTTTTAGAGCCACCTCAGATACAGTTTGGTATCTGAGGGTAGACCCTTTGTAGAATTCTGCTTGTGCATTCAGTCCATGAACTCATTTTCACCAACTTAAGGCCTTTTCCACTAAAAAGCAGATTTCCTGATTCCTGATTTCCTTTGTTTTCTCGCCACCTACCTACACCTGCTACTGTATCTGCTTGCTGTGATTATATTTACTGGCACCTAAGGACTTTTCCTCCATTACAGTTCAGAGGGGAATATTTCACTTTTAATCCACTACATGTATTTACAGCTTTAGGCCTCAGATACTTTTATAACAATCAACAATAATAAGATGCTGTTGTTTTTGTTGTTGTTTTTGTACTTGCACTTTTACTTGAGAGTTGACTTTTTGTACTAATATCACATCTGGTAAACTGTAGTAGTAGTAATAGAAGTAAGTTTGTTTAGTACAAAGTTGATTTATACACATACAGTACAAACATGCAGCAGCAATAATAGTAATAGAAGTGGCAGCAGTGTAAGCAGTAGATGACATCAGTAGTTTTATGTGACTTTCACTTCCACCTCTTCTTCCACAAACAACACGACAGCTTTTTATTCTGAGAACTGTTTTCTAAGTTAATCAGATACTTTTCTATTTAATAAAGTGCTTTATGTTTCTAGGTACAACCCATAACAATTTATTGTAAAGTAGAGTGGAATAACAGTAATAATCTTTTTGTTTGTTTGTTTGTTTGTTTTTAAATGATGATTTCATTTAAAGGGAAAGATTTGCATACCTGCCTGCAAGTGTGAGACAAGTAAAGGCTGGTCTTATTTTTGCCTAAAGAATTTGATTAAGACATTTGGGCAAATATTCTGTGAACTGATGAAAGTTTAACTTTTTGGAAGGTGTGCATCCTGTTACATCAGGTGTAAAATTAACACGTTTTGGAGAGGCCTTGTCAATGTCCAGATTTAAACCCAATTAAGATGCTGTGGCAGGACCTTAAACAGGCTGTTAATGCTCAGAAACCTTCCAATGTGGCCAAATCACAATGATTTTGTAAAGAAGAGTGGACCACAAAATCCTTCACAGTGATGTAAAGAACTCATTGCAAACTCTTAATTGCAGGGTGATAATTACTTTTTCACATAAAAACAGGCAGGTTTGGACAGCTTTTTCTTTAATAAATGAAATCATCATTTTAAAACTGCATTATGTATTTACTCTGGTTATCTTTGTACAATATTAAAAATTGTTTGATCATCTGAATCATCATGTCAAGTGTGAAAAATGTGCAAAAAACAGACAGGTTGAAGACCCCAAAGCAGCTGTGAGAAATAACTAAGTACATTTACTAAAATTCTGCATAGAAGTAAATTTTCTAGAAGCTAGTATCTTACTTAAATGTATTCATTGTGTTTTCAAGTCATGCCACTTTAGGGTAAATTGTGCTTTTGTTGGTCTACATTTATTTGTAACTGTAGTAAGTCATTATTCGAGCAAAGTCAAATGTCTTTGCTCGATTCCAAGGCAATCCATCTAATGTTAATGTATTTCAAAGGCTTGAGGAAAAACAACACATATTACGTCAGTGGCTTGTCCTTTGTTGGAAGAGAAGGATATTGTCAGTTTTGAGGAAGGATGTACGCTTGAATACAAAAGCTTTCTTCCTCTGAATTACATATACAAAGCACACACAAAGTTCGAAGAAAGTCTGCAGAAGAGAGACAAGGAAGTGAAAATATGTGCAGAAAAACTACTGAGCCACGCAATTTTACAGTGACGTTAATATCATAGTTCCTACAGTTATTTGACATAAATGTCCTCCCTTATAGCCCTAATAATGTCATTTATACACTGCTCAAAAAAATAAAGGGAACACACAATCATTCCAATGTAAGTCCAAGTCCATCACACTTCTGGGATATCAACCTGTCCAGTTAGGAAGCAACACTGATTGTGAATCAGTTTCACCTGCTGTTGTGCAAATGGAACAGACAACAGGTGGAAATTAGAGGCAATTAGCAAGACCCCCCTATACATAACTCCTATAAAAGAATGATTCTGCAGGTGGTGGCCACAGACCATTTCCCTGTCCTCATCCTTTCTGGCTGATTTTTGGTCACTTTTGCATTTTTCCAGTGCCCTCACCACTAGAGGTAGCATGAGGTGGTGTCTGCAACCCACAGAAGTTGCTCAGGTAGTGCAGCTCCTCCAGGATGGCACATCAATGTGAACTGTGGCAAGAAGGTTTGCTGTGTCTCCCAGCACAGTGTCAAGAGCATGGAGGAGATACCAGGAGACGTGGAGAACGTTCTGCTGCCTGCAACATCCTCCAGCATGACTGGTTTGGTGGTGGATCAGTGATGGTCTGAAGAGGCATTTCCTTGGAGGGCTGCACAGACCTCTATGTGCATCCTGCATAATGAAGTCATTGATGCTATGGACTGGCCTGCCCGTTAATTAAAAAGTCGCTATAGAACCTTTTCATGTTTCTATGAAAAAACAGGAAATTAGGCAGCAGGAAGGTGGAACGAGGCCATAATAAGATGTCAAGATACATTCAAATTTCAGAAAAAAATATTATACACATTAATTATACATAATATACATTATACAAATTATTAATCATCTAAAACTGAGACAGTCAGACATTGTAGCATTAAGTCTCATTTAATCATATTTGTTTTTAAGAAGACAGTAAGAAATTTCTGTTGCAACTGAAAACTACAGGTAAGCATGTAATTCAGCCAATACGTAGCAGAAACAAAATCACATCAATATGTCATATAGTCAAGACGAAGCAGGAAACAGAAAGGCAGATCAAACTTTTTCAAAAATTTTAATGTAATGTCTTGACCTTTTATTATGGCCTCGTTCCACTTACCTGCTGCCTAATTTCCTGTTTTTTTTCATAGAAACATAAAAAAACAGTATGTTCTATAGCGACTTTTTATTTAATTTCCTTTATGATAAGAACCAAATTTGGCTACACCTTTGTTGTAAATATCTTAATAATTAATTTCTATGTACCAACTCATTACGAGGTAAATTTCCAGGAAATTAGCTTTAAGCTATGGAACCTGGAGAATGAAGGGTTACCATTACTTTCTCAGCACAGATCTGATCTTATTCTGTATTTTCTGTCAAATAGA
Source organism: Helostoma temminkii (assembly GCA_900302695.1). Taxonomy (NCBI): domain Eukaryota; kingdom Metazoa; phylum Chordata; class Actinopteri; order Anabantiformes; family Helostomatidae; genus Helostoma; species Helostoma temminkii. Next base: position 6,451 of record OMLM01012265.1, read on the forward strand.
CCAACAAAAGGAGCTGGTGTGTCTCTCAGATCCAGATCCATTGATTCCTTATGAAGATGTACATTTTGAAAAACACCTACAAAAACTGTTGTTTCTTAAAACTGCTGGAAATATTGGGACTATTTTCAGTGGAGGATTAATACGGTCTTGGTGCAAGGACCCTGCTGTCCAGCTGTCCCTTCCCTCCCCACCACTGACCAGCTGAATCAGGTGTGTTCAGTCAGTCACCAGCTGGAAGGTACCATCTCAGATGAGGAAGGAGTGAACTGGTATCTTGGTATCAGACATTGGTAGAACAGGTATAGAACAGCTGCAGGCCGACTGCATGTGTTTATTTAGCTTTTTAATTCCAACTTTATTTTACCTCAGTTTCTTTACCATTGACATCGCACCTTGTTGTTTCTCTTCCTCTTTGTTTCTTTAACATGAATGAATCAATAAAGTCGAATTTCAAGTGCAACAAGGTTGAACATTTGACTCAGATAAGTGACTTTTACCAGCAGAGTATTTTCTTTTTTTATCCAACACGACTTACAGGTGAAGGACAGTTAAAGGCAGACACCTCAGCATGTAGCCAGGAGGAAGAGGGAATTGAACCACTAACCCTATGGTGAGCAGATGACCACCTTACCAACTGAGCTACATGATGCTTAAAGCAAACAGCAGCTTTGCATTTTTCTACATCCACTTCTGTCATCCAGAGCAACAGTGTGGCTCACTGATGTGTTTTTGGAAAACAAAACCACAATTGTTGTTGTTGTTTCTGGATTTGGATCAATCGTGACATGCAGGGCAGTCGTCTGTCAGCCCCAGGTCCCAGTCCTCCTGTGGCTCCATGCTGAGGTGTCCTTCAACAAGAGACTGAACCGCAGCGCCTTGGCGCCTCGCAGACGCAGCCTGTCCAGAGAATTTTCTCAAGGGGATAAATAAAGCATTAATATTAATTTATTGTTTAATATACAATGACACTGATTTCATTCATAACACTATTTTGCCAGTATTGTCAGTTAATAATACCAAGGAACTGAAAAAGACAAATCGACAGCACAGTCAGTCCGCTTCAGTCCAGACCAGACAACAGTGGCACTGAAGAAAAGTTCCTCCCACTTTGAACAAAACCACTTAAGAGGTGGTGAAAAGTAAGTGACACCTTTATTTACTCTCACACTGACGAGTCAGACCAGGACCTTCATCAGGACCATTTTAAATGCCAGAGGTTTTACTGCAGTTCAGTAGAAAGACACGAGTGCATGCTGACACACAGTCTAGTAGTGCTCTGTAGTGCTACATTTATTCACTGATGGGCAGATTTTCTTTTTAAATCTTGATTCAGAATCAAACATTCCCTTTGGGAGTCAAAGAAACCCTTATAGTCGGTTCTATTGAACCTCAGACTACCTGATGAAGCCAGAAAATATCAATATCAGTGTCTGTAATTCTGTGACAGTCGAGTCCTGAAGACACAAACTGAAGAACAGGAGGAAGATGTTTAATGAAGCATCGAGGCAGCAGCTCAGTGCAGACGTAAGTGAGGTGAGAAATAAGCAAATAGTGTAAATAACGTAGCATCAGTGCTTCACATGCTTCACACTGTCAGTGCTGCTCCCACGTGTAGAAACTAAACTCTCAGTTGTGTTACTGTGTGTTTGCACCTTTCATTACTGCAGAACTAGTTAAAAATATACTGACGATATACTTGAGCCACTGGGTGGCTCCAGTTCAGCTCCTCCCAATTCCTATGTACCATTTTCCCTCCATTTCTACTGGACACACTTTGCCCCGCCCTCTCGCTCACCTGTACTGCATCAACAAAATCATAGCAGCTATATAAGACCCTCAGCCCTAATGACTCTCCTGCTGCCTGATTCTCAAGCAGTGTGTCGATGTTTTCCTGCTTTCTGCCTGTGTGAGTGTGAATCCATGCTTGTAGCTCCTCCTCTTCGATTTTCTAAACTTTCTGTACGAACCTCGTGGCTCCAGGGACCTAGTCCTTGTCTCAGCCTTACTCTTTGTCTGTCCTTCAACCCAACCTGGTGACAAACTTTTACTATGAACTCTGCTCTTGCTGTTGTCTTTAACTTTGTATCCAAACACTCAGCTGCAGAGACTCAGTGTTTTTGGCCCTGTTAAGGAGCCTGTACTCTGTGTGAGCTTGGGGATATCCCAGAAGAAAGATCCTAATATGTGGTGATATGTTTGCTTTTGGTTAAAAAGGGCCACAGCTACTGTAAGAACAAGATTCTGACAGCGTCAGAAATTGAGGATGTCTGGTAGCATTTCTGCTGCTATGACCTACGTCTACTTAAAAAAACTGCTGTTTTATTGATTTATGAAAGTTGATGTCGTACCTAAGTTTGAGATCTTTGTCACACAGTGTGGCTGCACCAGCTTTTAAAACGTGTTAAACTAGTGTGTAGGCGGCTTTATCAAACCACTGCTCGCTCTGCTGCCTGTTCCTTTAACCTAGTTATATTTTTACACAGCACTTAACTTTAGTTCTGCCACTAGAAACACTCATCAGTCATTTTCCTTGTCTGCAATAAAAAACAACATCCATTTGACTGTCAGCGTCCCTCTGCTTTTGAATTTGCTCATGTCATAAAAAATATGAGAAAGATTTGCGTACATTTCACCATTGAGTGTCAATCAACTTGGAAGGATGATGCCTAAATTAACTTTCTACAAATCTGCCTCTATCATTAAAGATCCAATATTTGTTATCAGTGATGATGAAAGAAGGGCTGTTTTCTGTTCTACATTTCAAATCACATGTGTTCTACCTTTAGAAATAATGTTCATGTCCATATGTCCAAATCAGTGCAACTCCTATCAGTGTAGTTTCTCCCACTGACCTATAATCATTGTAACTAAAATGGGAACTGTCCTTAATATATCCATGCTCTGTCTTTTTCTGTGGGACATCACTGAGAGTGAAGGAGGAACTTGATTTGTTCCTGCCGCCATCTTGACTGGTGGATTGAGGACTGGTCTATGATTGAGCTGTGCAGGAAGTGAGGTAGTTGTCAACAAAACATTACCTGCTCTGTTTAAAAAAAACAGGACTCCAGGACAGTTTGGAGTTTTTACCCTCGTTAATTATAAAATTAGTTAGTACACTAGTTCCAGTGAAGACGCTGGCTAGCACCTAGCTAGAGTCAGCTAGTAGCCACTGGAAACAGTTTGGTAGTGTAGTGAAACTATAAATGGTCTCTAGCCTCTAACTTGTTATTAATATTTCTCAACTACTAATGTTACTTCAATTACTCATTAATGTATAGTGTTTACATTGGCTTTATGCTAACTAGCCAGATAGAAAGGCACCAAAACAATTTTTTTTCATACATTTTAAACTTTTGTGTAATATTTTTTTGGATTCAGATCAACTGAAACAACAGGGTACACATCACAGCTGCAGATGAGCCTGTCAGGCTCCATTGTGCTTTTGAAGCAGTGATGGGTGGCGATGCCATTTTGATTACTGTGACCCAGCATCTTAGCTTGTCAACTCCTCTTCTTGTTAAATCTGCTTGAAGCAGCCTCAAATCTCTTTGTATTGAAAGCAGAATTTGTAAATCTGTTGCCTTTTCAGTTTTACAGTGAATGGGCTGTGTTGTTGCTGAATACTAATACATTCCATTATGGAAATTACAGGAACATGGGGGACAATTGAAGTCCTCTGAAGAATATTTAGTGAAATGTTTGTTGTACATGTTGTGTTACATTTGTCCAGTTGGATTACTGAGCTGAGCTAACAGACCAGTGAATCCTCTAATCATGGCCATTTGTTTGCTCTGGCTATCACAGTGTATGGTACTGCTTTTATCAAGAAGATGAAAATGATTTCTTTAAACATGATTGAAGACACTTGGACTGTACATGTACATCTCTCCTGGTCAGGTCACTAATGTGATTACTTCCTATCTTGGTTTATTATTTATTAACAAATCAACCGGTCGTCTTCCAGTCCAATTAGCCGTTCAGCAATTGACAAACTCCAGAAGAACTTAGTCACAGTAATAACCCCACCATGTCTTCCCAGGCTCTCACTCTTGCTACTCCCTCAAATTATCTTTGCTGAACAGGACTTTGACATGTGTAATATTGGGATACGAATCAGTATCAGTAAGGAAAAATATATTAGTAGAAATTTCCAGTTATGTAAAATAATGTAAATAATAGTAAATAATGCCCAATAACAACCTAATACTAATACCAACGTATAGACAGAAGTCAGGTTTGCAGGGCAGAGCTGTGGAGGGAGATGGACATGAGGGAGTGAAGACCATGACACAGTGCTACCTGTCTCTGTCTTTCTGTCACTTACTCGCTCTGTTTTTTTTTCTTCACCTTGAACTATGGTCTGTCCAATTTGTGCAGTGGACCACTGGGAAATGTGCTGGTTCTCCTGACGGCCGCCCTGTCATGATTGTTATTTTCTGGTGCCCCTGTCACACACTTGGTGAGATGTGAGTGGGTAGCTGTGGCCCTGCTTTTTGGATGCATTTACACTTTTTTTCCTCCGACAGCACGGTCATCAGGCCGAGTGAAACCAAATGTGAATGAGTCCTGCAGCCACACTACACAGACAATGTGACAGCAATGCTGCATTCACATCGTTCCAACCTCTTACATGATTGACTGGCCCTCGAACTAGATTTAAACTAAACTGATTCAATATGTCAGCGTCCACAGAAGTATTTTAAAGATGCAATTACTAATTTTTCATTTATAATATGTTTAGAAATTACAATGCCTTGAAAAAGTACTTGCCCCCTTCCTGATTTGGTTTTATATTTCTCACTCTCTGATGATACAGATCATAAACGGTTTTTAGTATTAGACAAAGACAACCTGAGATAAATACAAAATGTTAAATTATGGTTTAATTTATTAAGTGGAAAAAAAGCTGTCCAAACCTGCCATATGTGATAAAGTAATTGCCCTCTCCTCCTTTCCAAATCATGAATGAACAGTGATTAACCACATCTTTTGGAAAGCTGAGTTCAGTTTCACTTGAGGCAGCCAGGCCTGACCTGTTGAATTTAAAAATTCAGCTAAAATGTCTCAAAAAGCAGCACATCATGCTGTGATCTAAAGAAATTCAAGAACAGATGAGAAACAAAATAATTAACACGTATCAGTCTGGAAAATTAATTTCTGAGGCTTTCTAAAGTCAATAAAGTATCTTCACATTATAGCTAAGCTCCACGTCGGAAGAATAGGACCAGACATTGTGCAGAGTTGTGCACCGTACAGACTGGGGTCATGCACACCTCTATGTATCAGTGAGGCACGGTGGCACACAATTTCGACTTGGTGTGCTGAAGCTGAATGCTATGCTTCCAACTTTGTGGCAGCAGTTTGGGGAAGGTCCTTTTCTATTGCAACATGACTGTAAAGACACGGTTTAATGGGACCAGCGTGGAAGAACTTGACCGGCCCACACGTGGCTACGACCACAACCCCGTCAAGCACCTTTGGGATGAATTGCGAGTCAGGCCTTCTCTTCCAACATCAGTGCCTGACCTCGTAAATTCTCTACAGAGTGAATGAACACAAATTCCCACAGAAGGAGGGGACCATTTTCATTCTGGTATGTGTAGTGAAATGGTCAGGTGGCCAAATACTTTTGTCCATCTAGTGTATGAGCTCCAGTGTATGCCAGAAAGCAACTTATGTCGCTGCAGTGCTGCTGTACAAAGGAACCATAACTTTCCAGCTGACAGCTAAAATGTCATGAGTGATGTTGTTGCAGAAACAGGACGGGAGGGGCTTTAAAAACTTTCATTATAAAGGTTGTTAACTGAGCTTTACTGAGGTTTTTTAAAGTACATTACCTCAATACTCAAGTAAAGGTAGTGTCCTAGAAAAATAATACTGATGGGAAAAATCTTATTATTATACATTTACTTGTTAAGTAAAAACCCACATTCTACAGGTGAACAGTTTTCAACAGAGTTGGGAGGACAACAAGAGACAGGACTGCACAACTGTGGTCAGGTGGATAACTTATGGAGATAACTGGAGATGGGACAACCACCTACACCAAGGACAAAGGGATGGTTGTATCTTCATATGCAAAATGTAAACATCTGCTGTAGTATAAAAGGACTCGTGGGAGACTCCCTCCCCGAGCAACCTCAGCATTGAACTGCACATGGTATATTCATGTTGACTTGCTTCCTTGCACAAGTAATAAATATCTTTACTAATATAATTGTGCAGTGGTTAGCACTGTTGCCTCACAGCAAGAAGGTCCTGGGTTTGATTCCCGGGGTCGGCCCAGGGTCTTTCTGTGTGGAGTTTGCATGTTCTCCCCGTGTTTGCGTGGGTTCTCTTTGGGCACTCCGGCTTCCTCCCACAG
>OMLM01012266.1:0-13262 GCA_900302695.1 Helostoma temminkii
TCATGTGCCACATCCCAGTCTTCTGCTGGATCACTGCTACAGTTCTGGAGGATGTGTTGAAAACCAAAGAGGGAGGAGAGCTGCCCAAGACCCTGACTGAGATGTACATCCACTTCCTGGTGGTTCAATCTAAACTGAAAACTGAAAAGAACTTTGGGTATTATACAGGAACAGAGATGGATTTACACAGGATTCCAGAGAGCGGGAAGATGATTGAGTCTCTGGGAAAAGTGGCTTTTGAGCAGCTGCAAAAAGGAAACCTGATCTTCTATGAATCAGACCTGACACAGTGTGGCATTGATTTCAAAACAACATCAGTGTTCTCAGGAGTGTTCACACAGATGTTTTTGGAGGAGACTGGGTTGTACCAGGACAAAGTGTTCAGCTTCATCCATCTGAGTGTTCAAGAATTTCTGGCTGCTCTTTATGTCCATTTGATATTCTTCAAGTCTGATGTCAATCTGCTGTCAGAACAACAAACAGATGTCCTGCTGTCAAGAATGAAACCAAAATGTTTCTACCAGAGTGCTGTGGACAAGGCCTTACAGAGTCCAAATGGACATCTGGACTTGTTCCTTCGCTTCCTCCTGGGTCTTTCAGTGCAGACCAATCAGGATAAACTGCAAGTCCTGATGAAAATGACAGACAGTAGCTCACAGAAGAGTCAGAATACAATCACGTACATCAAGAAGAAGATCAGTGAGAGTCTGTCTCTAGAGAAACACATCAACCTGTTCCACTGTCTGAATGAACTGAATGATCGTTCTCTAGTGGAGGAGATCCAACAGTACCTGAGATCAGGAAGTCTCTCCACAGATAAACTGTCTCCTGCTCAGTGGTCAGCTCTGGTCTTCATCTTACTGTCATCAAAAGAAGATCTGGATGTATTTGACCTGAAGAAATACTCTCCTTCTGAGGAGGCTCTTCTGAGGCTGCTGCCAGTGGTCAAAGCCTCCTACAAAGCTCTGTAGGTTCACAGATAACTGCAGATATTAACTGTAAAACTAATAGACTAATAGTTTGTCATATAATGAAATAGTTAATATAACAGGATAATAACATAATAATTTGTCATTTGATTATATTGTAGAACTGAACTGATAATTTGTTATACAGAAAGATCTATTGAAATCTAGTCATTGCTGAAGAGCATATTTATAAACGTTAAACATTTATTCCAGAAACATGACAATTTGTGAAGACATTACTTGTTAAATTCAGTTTAGCTCAAAAACACCTATAAACATGCTAACGAATACACTGATTAAATCTAGGCAGGTCTAATATGTCTGTGTGCTTCTTTATCACTAACTTTCCTACAGGTTGAGTGGCTGTAATCTATCAGAGCGAAGCTGTGAAGCTCTGTCTTCAGTTCTCAGCTCCCCGTCCTCTAATCTAAGAGAACTGGACCTGAGTAAAAATGACCTACAGGATTCAGGAGTAAAACTGCTGTCTGCCGGCATGAAGAGTTCACACTGTAGACTGGAGACTCTAAGGTCAAACATAAGTGGCTTTCACACATGCACTTTGTGACTATCTATGGGCGATCAGGTCACACTCAAGTCAGTTCACCATGAAAATCAGCTGTGTTTTGTTTACAGCATCAGCCATCAGCAGAGCTGATGATTAGAAACTATGCATAACATTGGTTTCATAAAGGAGAGAAGTGTGATACAGCAACCAAAATCATGATAAATATTTCCTATATTTAATAGTATTGTTAAGAGCAGATCAACAGGGAACATCCTCTCTCACTAAGAATTACCTGCTGTGTTCACACCCAGGCTCACATGGATTTAACACAGAGTTAGGGGGTTTGCAGGATTAAGAAAAAGTAATGTCCCTGTGGATTCAGATGTTTGTATTTACACATGCAGACCACCTGGGTAAAGTCCAGACCCTTACAAAAAAGTAGTATACTTAAAGTTTATTTTATTAAGTATTCTTAAGTATACTTAAGTATACATCAAGTATACTTCATGTATAGTAAGTATACTTCTATGTGCCTCTAGTATACTATTTTAATACTTCTTGGGACTAAATTAGCCCACTTTTTAGTTTACCTTTAATAAGTACATAAAAAGTATACTTCAAGTATACTTGCTTATTTTTAGTTTAAAAGAAGTATAGTAATAGTATACTTGAATGCATTTAGTCTTGTAAATTGTGACCCAGATTGGTTGAATTGGACTTAAGTTATATCCTTTCAGACTCGGTTTTGACATAAATAAGTGGACGTTCCTACTGTAGCACAGCATCCACATTTTTTATATTCTGTTTATTCAATTAATTGATTAGTAATTCCAGTTATAATTAAAACTTTCCTAATTTGTAAAAATTTGTTAATTTTGAGGTGTCTGTGTTGTCTACAGTTTGTCAGGTTGCCAGATCACAGAGGAAGGCTTTGCTTCACTTGCATCAGCTTTGAGCTCCAACCCTTCCCATCTGAGAGAGCTGGACCTGAGCTACAATAATCCAGGAGACTCAGGTTTGAAGCTGCTGTCTGCTGGACTGGAGGATCCACGCTGGAGATTGGACACCCTCACGTATGAACAGACACTGTTTATCTTTGGCAGTTAATGTTATTTTAGGTAGCTTGTTTGTTACTTTGGTAACAAATTACATTATGGAATAATACAAATTGTTATAGTAATGCAGTAATATAACACATTACTTTATGCAGTTTAGCAGTAGTATTAGTTTTGGTCTTATGTTATAGTACAATATAACATATAGTACTCAGGGGAAGGTAATTTTGTCTGTAAAGGAAGCAAGTTTGTCTTAAGGCTTCGTGATTAGGACACATTCATTTTTGGGGAGCCTCTGTTAGAGCTTTGGAACAGGGTATGGATATGGATGGAGTTTTCTGTCTAAACTCAAAAATGAGCCTGTGAGTGGCCAAACCTGACCCAAACCCACAAACTTGAAGCAACATAGCCACCTTGGGATTTTTATGTTAATTCCAGTTATGTTACACTAAAGAAGTAGGATGAATAAATGTAGTCTGTATCTTGCTCAAATTATTTACAAATGAAATGTTAAAGATACAAGTGCAGTTACGTCTTTTCAGCCTAAAGTTTGAACCAAGTGACTGAACCCTATCTGAACCTGATGATTTCTACATTTCTGTCAGAGCTATTCACCTTTTACTTTGGAGTGAATGATGTTGTTAACTTGTGATAAAAATCAGATGTGTTGGTAACTGTTTTATTCTGACTTTGTTTCTTCCTCCAGGCTGAAACAAGGAGAGGTGGGGCTGAAATCTCGTCTGAAGAAGTGTAAGTTGATTCATGCAGAGTGTATGCTTTCAGTTCTGAACCTGATCCAGAAAAACATTAGTTTTAATCAATTTAAATTTGTTTATATGGAACTCACTCTGTCTTTGTTCTCCATCAGATGCCTGTAAATTGGACATAAACACAACAAACAAATATTTCAAAGTGTCTGATGACAGCCGGAGGGTGACAGTAGCGAAAGAGGATCAGACATATCCTGACTGGTATGAGCTGCTGTGTAAAAATGGCCTGACTGGTCGCTGTTACTGGGAGGTTGAGTGGAGTGGAGACGTGTATGTGTCAGTGACTCAGACAGGAAGACAGAGTAGTCCTGATCAGATCTGGAATCTGACCTGCTCCTGTGACGGTTACTATATCTGTCACAATACCAGAGAAATATTGATCCCTTTCTCCTCCTCCTCCTCTGTCTCTAACAGAGTAGCAGTCTACTTGGACTGTCCTGCTGGGACTCTGTCTTTCTACAGAGCCTCACCTGACACACTGATACACCTGCACACCTTCAACACCACATTCACCGAACCACTTTATGCTGGGTTTGGGTTTGGGTCGTCTGATTCCTCAGTGTTTCTGTGCTCAGTGTAGATAGATACCAAATGTTTCTAGCTTATATCCTTTGAAAGCCAATGGCTCTTTGATAATAATAGTATGAATTTATACAGTGAAAATCTTATTTGTGTTACTTTCAGAAACAAATAAATGTAGAATGACTTCAGGAGACCAGTTAGAATTAAAGCAAGGTAGGTAACAGTAGCAGTAATAATAGAATTATGGAAGTTGATGTTCTCAAAGCAGCTGATACAGATAGAGTCATGATGAAAATACCAAAAGTGCTTTTTTGTGAAGTAACTCATTCTGCCTAAATATATTTTATTCAATCATATTACTAGATTCTTATTTTTTTCCACTCACCCCAACTGGTCGAGGCAGATGGCTGCCCACCCTGAGCCTGGTTCTGCTGGAGGTTTTTCCTCTCCACTGTATTCTAGTGCTGCTCAAAGGGAATAGTTGGGTTTTCTATACAATTCTATATTGTTTTATTATGATATTTGCACTATTTTAACCCTTTTTTTCTTTTTTTTCTTTGAGTGTAAAAATTATAATTTGCTGTACTTTAAAAGTTGCTGTTGCCGTCTGTTACTTTCACACTGGGATCATTAAAGTGGAGTGAAAGTTCAACATTTGCTTCTGAAATGCAGTGAAATTGAGGGAGTAGCACATATGCAGCAGTTCAGTAGAAGTAGTCAGTCACTTTCCACCGTTTTAGTTTCTTTAGTGACAAAGACGGTCAGAGTGGTGCCATCATCTGATTAGATACTGTTCTTTAGCCATTTTTAAGTCAGTCTGCTTCTATAAAGTTATTTTGATGAACACACAATGAGTCTGTTCTAGTTTTTCCATCTTCCCAAAAGAAATTTGCAACAACATTTCTTCAGTGTGTTTACAGGTGAGTTTTGTGTGATTGTTTCACTGTTGGACAGTTGACTGTGGTCTGTAGTGGTGCTGGCTGCAGGGAATGAAGAGATCAGGGCTGACAGAGGAAAGAGAGGAAACACGAACTAGCACCAGAAGGTGGCAGTGCTGTACTGAGGATCCCAGCTGCAGCTCAGCCTCAAGAAGAACAAGAAACGAAGCTCAGAGGCATCAGGTCTCCTTGGAGTATCTCAGTCTCCAGAGGACAAGCCAGGTCACATGGAGTCAGAGATCTGACCAGAGTGGTTCAACAATACACTGAGCTCAGTCTGTGTAGTGTTTAGCTCCATCAGTCACATGGATCCAGTGTATACACAGGGTGTTTCCTCCTCCTTTACTCTGAACCACAGGTTGCCTCAGTACAGCTGACACCTAATAGTAGGAACAAAGATGCATCAGTTCAATGAGGTGATAAATATGATGAATATAGTCGTAATGTTGCTGTAGCCACTGCAGGTTTAAACATCTATAGCGATAGAGATAATGACTTTATCACTTTAGGTTGTGTTTGTGTTTATTGTGACGATTTTATTAGAGCAATGAGCAGATGATACTGAAGCTCAGTGTTTCCGTTCCTCATATCAGATGAAACAAACATGTTACTCTAAAAAAGACCTGTGTATGAGAATATTTCCACTGGATACCCAGTAATAATCATAAATACCAGCATTATTTAATAAACAAATATCATTTATTATCACTTACTGTCAGAACACCAAATGAAATAGTTCTAATACTGAAAGTGTCCTTTATCTTAAGTTTATTAGTAGTTCATCTAACCAATTTTAATAGTTTTATCTTTACTCTGTTTTTGTTGACCAGGATTTTATATGGGTTATATTTTAATAACCTTTGGACATCAGTGCAGCTGCAGCAGCGAGGAACAGACAGAGCAGTGAGTCTACATTATAGTATAGAAAACCACCTATCTTGTCTTTTACCAGTAAAATATACACTCAATGGCCACTTTATTAGGTACATCTGTACAATATAACACAATCCAACACAGCATACTGGAGCACTGTATGATTACTGAACTGGACTACGTTATATTAAGCGATGTCTCAAATGTTTTAATGTTCTTATTGATGTAAACAGTGGAACCACCTCTTAATATAACAGCCCAGTCAGACTCCATCACCACTATGGCCTCAGTAATAAACATATAGTAGTATATATTTTAGATTTTAAATTAGAGCCTTGTTAAAGTAGCAGATCTGCTGTGTTGGATCAGATTAGATTGTTCAGGTGTCTCTAATAAAGTGGCCACTGAGTGTATATGCATGCTAACAGAGCAGAGAACCTGAACCTGCTGGATGGAGTAAAGCCTGAAGTAGAGTAAAGTAGAGTACAGATGAGGAGCCTGATAACAGAGTGAACGACTCTGAGCTAAATATGCAGTGACAGTTATAAAGCTCATGTTTGTCCTGAAATATTCTGATGAATCAGAAGGTGAAAAGTTCAGAGTCATTATAAAGTAGCAGAAAATGAAAATACCCCGGTAAAGCTCTGAAGTAACTGAGTAGATGTACTCTGTTACTACCTGTTCATGGAAAGTTTGTGGAGAACCAGGCACCGTGGTGCATGCTGGGTGATATTGGGGCAGGGTAGTAGCAGCAGCCGGGGCTGACTCAAGCTCCACTCCGTACCTGACACCCAGTGGACCGCTCTGTCTTTAACCGAGTCATGGACATCAGCGGACAGCGTCCAACGGTGGGTTTAGCGCTTTGTTTGAGAAACTCGGAGACAGCTGCTGTCAAACGGAGCCGGAGCTAAAGCTAAAGCTAAAGCTAGCTGTCCGTTCAGGACACATAGCTACTTGGTGTTAGCTAGCTGCGCAGTTAGCTCTGGTAGTTGGCTCCTCATCCTCTTGCTCCTGATGCTGAGCATCTACCTGAGATGACCGTGTGCTGTTCAACAGAACAACTGACAACTCGAATACAGTGGTAACAAACTAGTGAGACGTTAACAACTATCACGACTGACTCCTGATTCGGTTTTCCACAGTGACCAAGCTAAGCTAACTTAGCTTCTTATTAGCCACCGTTAACGCTACACCGCATCTCATCTCAGCAAGTGTTTCGGCCTCTAATAAGTTTTATTAGCAGCCTTCTGGTTAATGTTACCCATCTGTCGGTTTGGTGTCAGTGTTAATTTTATGACTCTAAACATTTGCTGAGCTAATGCTAGCCACCGATTCTTGACGCTACCGATGTAGCTACGTTAGCTTCCTAGCTTCGCTCACACGCTAACGGCAGACAGGTGAAGGAAACCTGTGAAACTTGGATGAATCCAGCTGGTTTATGAAAAGAAACTACCGTGGTCAGAAGGGGCTAGCGTGGTGAAGGTGACGGCTAACAGGTGACATGTTGACTGTGTTAGCAAATGAAGTGAGCAGCTTCAAACAGCTGCTTCCTCTCCACAGCTTCTCCGTGTCAGGTTACAGGTCCAGCTGACACATGAGCTGCTGCAGTCTGGGCCAGTAAAGGGATCAGAGTGAGGACCAGCTAAACTCAAATGTCCCTAACTTGTTAACTTGTCTTTCTGGACTTGCACGTCTTTAATCCGGCTCAGCAGTGGAAACTACCTGCCCTCAGGTGGATACCTGACTCTGATAAGGCCAACCAAGCAAATACACGTTGGAGGCGCCACCCACTGCTCCTGGTTGGTGTTTGGGTGCAAACAGTTTCCTCTTTCAGTCAAGGTTGTGCCTGTCATGTGACCCATAAGTAATAACACCACAAGCTTTGGTTTCACTGGTTGTAAAGTCATTTTTTTATTATAAATCCAGGATCGGGAAGTGCTCAGTCAGATAACACATGAATAAAAAAGGTTGGAAGTGGTTAAATCTACCTGAAGCATCAGTTAATAAAACATAAAGGAATGTAACCTGCGGTGGCTGCCAGCAGTAGCGTGCATATGTACGATATCTGGGGATACGAAGCTGTTGTGTCGTTCACAGGATCTAAAGGAGAAGACACCCGAAGGCGTGTGGCAGCTGGAACAGTGAGGCAGTGTTTTCATGGTCAGAGACGTAAACGTGTCCACACATGAAGCTTTAGAGCTGCAGATCCTTAAAAACCTACTTCCTGTAGCTCTAACTAATCTGTTTGCATTGTTTATTGTTTATTGTTATTGTCTATAAAACATTTTCTGTCAGAATCAAAGATGTTTATTTACAGTGGTTACAGAAAAGCAGCAGATCCTCCAGATATGTTTATGATGTATGTGACTTAGTTATTATCATTTAATGTTAATCATTATGTTAAATCAATAATTTCAGGGATGTTACCATCAACTTAAATAATTAAACATAAAGGTGTTAAACATATTCAGATCAGGTTTTCTCAGGAAAATCTGATCATCATTTTGTGATAAAAAGTGTTGATAAAAACTGAGGATAGTTCCTGTGATCGTGGTGTAACCACCGCCCGTCACGTCCAGCACTGTGCTGCTCATAAAGACTTATTTGTGTTTTTACGAGGAAGTGATGGCAACATGTGTGATTCCGTCAAAAACAAGCGTTCAGGAGACCAGGTTAACTTAGTGTTTCCACCCTTGGGCTGTTTTCAGTGTAAACCCCACTGAAGAGTTTATTAGTGGAGCTCGTGGCTCAGCAGACTGTGTGAGCTTTATTCCAGCTCTGTGTTAATGTGATGAATCGCAGCACTGGATTCTCGTTACTTCTTTATCACTGCCACTTTGACACCAGTCCATCCTCCTGAGAGCTTCAGTAATTCAGTTTCACTTATTTGCTCCTCACGTTGATGAATCCTGACTGTGTTCTGATGAGTTGTCTGCTCTGACGATGTCTTCTCGCTGTCTCAGGTGTAGCCGGGAGGATTCGTCGATTGCCAGAGAATCATGGAGCCAGACGTGATCCGCATGTACTCCTCCTCTCCGCCGCCGATGGAGGACGGAGCAGAGGAAGAGGACGACGAGTTCGGAGACTTCGGCGCGTTCTCCGGCGTCCCGAACAGCACCAGCATCACTGAATTTGACACGCCGACCACTTTCAACCAGACCCAAGCTCTGACCGCCACCTCCCCGCCTGAGCTCATCAACAGCAGGGGGGTGACGGGCTTCAGCCACAGCTCCTCTAACGGCACCCACGGCCCGGATAACGAGCTGTCCAGGGCTAATGGACACGTGGGCAGTGGACTCTCAGAAAGAACTGACGTGAAAAAGGTCCTGTCCAGCTCCCTGGATTTCTCAGTGAGCAACACGTCTGGCAGCGAGCCCGCTGATTGTAACGGCGGGGGCACAGAGGTGCTAACAAACGGGTTTGCGACCTTTGATGGTCAGGGAAGCCCTTCCTCACAGAATTCTGTCCACTCTCATATTAAAGGAACGTCCACTGAGGACGACTTTGCAGACTTTGCTGCTTTTCCCACTGCAGAACGCCTCAGTCAGACGGCAGAGACTTCCTGCCACGATGAGCACTGTAACACTGAGCAGGGAACAGCTTCAGAGGACGATGTCAGGGACACTAACAGAACTGGACCAGACGCATCTGGCTCTGAGTCCATATCTGTACCTGCTGAGGCCCCGGGAGGTTCGTGCAACACGGACCGGGGCTCTCGCACAGACTCTCAACAAAGGGACGTAGCCTTTGCACAGGAGCTCTGTGCCTCAGAGGCCGTTTGCACTAACAAACCTCTCACTCTGAACGGGCTGGGCGTCGCCGCCAGGGACGATTCCAAAGACAAACTCTCACCTGACGCCGCCGGAGACAGTGAAGCGGGACAATCGGACGGGAGGGGCTCTGAGAACGAGACCGAGACAGAGACGGAGACGTCGTTCGGCCGGCCGCTGTCCACAGACGCTCTGGAGGAGTACGGCGACATCAGCACCACGGGCTCCGTGCCCTCTCCGCCCCTCCAGGGGGAGACGGCCACGCCGGCCGACCACAGCCAGCTGGTGGAGGACGACGAGTACGAGGACTTTGGGGACTTTGGAGATGCCAACTCGTGTGTTGGTCAGGGCTTTGCTGATTTTGAGCAGCTGCAGGTCAGATTGGAGAGCAGTCTGCAGAGCTCTGCTCCTGCACAGGAAGCTGCGAACACAGAGGACAACGACTTCAGCGACTTTAACTCCCCCAAGTTTCACAGCAGTGGAAATGAGGGCGAAGAGGGAGGGGAGTTCGCAGACTTCCCCGTCAGCGACAGCTTTGGCAATTTCAGCTCGGCTGTCCAAGGTGCAGATGGAGAGGCGGACGCGGGGTGGAGCGCCTTTGGGGAGCAGCAGCAGGTGGAGGGGGAGTCCTGGGCAGCGTTCAGCGTGGAGCAGAGTGTCGCTCCTCCTGCAGAAAGCAGACAGGTGGAGGAGGAAGATGAGGAGGAGGAGGAGGAGTGGCACGAAAGTGAAGCTCCTGCAGTCAGCGAGGAGACCAGTAGGACAGTCAGTCAACCAGTAAGTACTGTGAGAAATGTGGTCAGACTGGGAACATCATGAACTGAGGTGTGAACTGTAACTGAACCAGTTTCTCATCCAGACCTGATGGAATCTGTAGTTTAAACCAGTGGGTGTAGATGTGAGGAACTGGACAGAGGTGTGGAGGTGACAGGAGATAGAAACCATTTAAAGCATATGTAGTAACCTTCATGATGTCGAGGCAGAATAAAAGCAGGTTCGTTCAGCTTCAGTCACTGTGACAGTGTGTAAAACCACAAGAGCGTCTGTTGTGTTAATCAGAGTTAAATCTGTTTCATGTTGTGTTCAGGTGATCAAACATTAACACGCACTTTAATGAGGATATGACACACTGATGTGTATTCAGAGCGCTCTGAAGGCAGGCTCCGCCCTCAGGAATGTCACCTGTTCAGGTGTTTGACCTGAAGCACATTCCACACTGGGGCCTCCCATTCAGTCTCTAAGCACTGGCCACAGCAAACTGGGCTGAGATGTGTGAGGCTGCAGTTGAACCAATAATCATCCCTCCTGTAGTTTTCCTTGGGTCCAGCAGAGGCTGCTCTTCAGCCTCGGCCTTCACACTGGATCAGAAGTGGCCGCAGATCTGCGGCTTGTGTCTGGTGTCGGTTCTGAAGGAAACACTCACTGTTCTCCGCCTCGTTCTGCTGTGGCTCATATATCAGTTACCTGAACAGTTACAGTCAGAGGTGAGCCGGACGCAGCTGGTGTCATGGAAGCAGGACAGCTGCTTTACTCACTACTTACCTCACAGCCACAGCAGACCTGACGACTCACCTGCTGCTGTGACACAGGTGAGGAACCTCGAGGTGTTCCTGCCACCGTTTAAAGGAAAACGCCACATTAAAACCGGCCTGTGAGGACGGTGTCGTTTGAATTTGATCTGCTTGTTATTGACTCTTTGCTTTAAAGCTGAAACTTTTCTTCTTTTAATCATTAACCGAAGCTTCAGTGCAGCAGTTTGGCTGCTGGACCACATTTATCTGACAGGTTTAGTTACTGTGAGGAGGATGGTAATTAAAACAGTTCAGCAGTAGCACTGCGGTCGACGGCCGACATTAGGGAAGATGATATTTTACTGTGACAGTTGTGACAGTCCTCGTCTTTCCCTTCACTGCCACAGAGACTGTAACACCTCAAACTCTGTTTGGTCACAGTGGTTCTGCTTCAGACTGTTGGCTCATTCACACAGAACAGAAGTTCAGCTTTTGCTTCAGGTACCCAGAACGTTCTATTTTCAGTTCTGTTCTAATTTGGATCTGAAACTCAACTGCACTGGTAGGGTAAAACACATCTCATCTGGTGCCCTGCAGCTGAGTGTGGTCAGGTGTGGTCAGGTGTGGTCAGGTGTGGTCAGGTGTGGTCAGGTGTGGTCAGGTGTGGTCAGGTGTGGTCAGCTGTGCTGTGAGCGTGCTCTGTGGAGCACTAATAGCTGCTGTGCTCTCTGCAGGCGTCGCTGTCGAGCCGTGTGGAGAAGCTGTTTCAGATCAGCTTCCCTCAGTCCACTGTTCCCCAGGTGGAGGATGAGGTGGTGTCTCTGCAGATGCTGCTGGAGCCTCCAGAGGAGAAGCCAGAAGCCGAGGAGGAGAAGAGCTCGACGAGCGGCCGGTGAGTTCACACCTCGTTTCACTGATGATGTCAGTCGGCGCAGACACTGATGGTGTCAGTCCGACAGTCCTGTGTTCTCACACTCTTTGTCTCTCTGGACGGTGCAGGTCTTTGCGTGGCGGCGTGTGGATGCAGCTCCAGGACATCCACGAGGCGCTGGGCCTCAGGTACCAGTGGGGGGGCTCCTACTGCAACAAAGCCCTGCTCTGCTGCCTGGGCATCGACACCCGGAACATCGTAAGTCCCTGCTGATGCCAAATGACCGATGGGTCCAAACTAAATAATGATTATGGATTGATATTGTGAGGCTGACACTGCAGAGTGATGTGTCAGGCTGCTTCCTCTGTACCAGCTCAGTAAGGTTGACTGTACAGACAGAACACCGCTGGCTGGTTCTGGTCTAACCCGCCTCTTTCATAGTTTCCAGCTGTCGCACCGACACCCCAGAGAAAAGGAGGAGTGATGTTTCAGGGCACTCAGTAAGCAGGAGTATGTGAAAAATAAAAGTAAAAAACAAAAATACTAAGTGAACAAAGACCAAACACTAAACCAAAAGGAAACAGCAGCCTCACAGCAAGCTGCCACCTCCATCTTCACTCGGGGCGAGCTCCAAGCACCAGCACAGAGCAGATCTGAAAACATGGCTAAATGTTCATACATCTTCTAAATGAAATGTATTTAACAGCATGTGATCTGATGCAGCTGCTGATGGAGAAGCTGACTCCACCTACAGAGCAGCAGAGGAAACACTAGGCAGCGTGTGTTCACCCCTCTAGTATAATCTCAGACTAAAGATTCCTAATGATAATTTAACACACACGTGACTGTAAATGATGACACTAAAGTGAGTCCAGCTCAGTCCACGGGGGACAGCACAGTGCAGACAGCAGACCATCAGTATGACACTGTTTAATGAGATGATGTCAGATGTTATTTTACTCTGAAGGGAGAAGTTCACAGTATCGGATGTTTCTGAACAGAGAATAACCAGAAAGATGTTATTTGATAGTAGCTGATGCTCAGCTGGTCTAAAGTCTTTTATTAGAGCTATTATGAGCTAACGTAAACAAATAAATACAGACATTAGTCTAAGAGACTCAGAACCTTTTAATTGTTTCTGTGTGGATAATAATTAGTAATTGTTCAGTGTCACTTTCTAACCTGCTGCTTTAACTGTGCAGCTGTTCACAGGACAGAAGAAGCAGCCGGTCATCGTGCCCATGTTCGCTGCTGGGCTGGTGAGTGTGTGTGTGTGTGTGTGTGTGTGTGTGTGTGCGCTGTGTGTGTGTGTGTGTGTGTGTGTTCAGTGTGTGTGTGTGTGTGTGTGTTCAGTGTGTGTGTGTGTGTGTGTGTGTGTTCAGTGTGTGTGTGTGTGTGTGTTAGAGGGTGTGGAGCAGCAGCTTTCATCCTCTGTCTGGTAAATAAAGGACAGCAACAGCATTTTCTAACGGACTCAGT